>JARFYF010000059.1:12716858-12728814 GCA_030265395.1 Rhina ancylostomus | reverse complement strand
TAAAAGACAAAGGCCTCAGACACCATGGGCAGCCTGTGCTGAGGCAGGATTTGTCTGCTAAAGCAACATCTACAGTGCAACAAATGTACCTGGAGCTTGCAATGTGAAAGGCAACAATAGATTCACACCTCTTGATATCTAAAGGGGAGTGGGGGTGGGGGAAGAGAGGGAGGGAAGGAGGGAGGTTGGTTGGTTGGTAGGTAGGTGGGGAGATGAATGTGTATTAGATCCCCTGGGAGATGTCTGGGTGTATATACGTTTTTTGATTGTTTGCGGTGATTGTTGTTGACTCTTGGTTATTAATGTGCATGCACCCAATTTGAATTAAAACCAAGGAACACACTATATCAGCCTGCCCACTAAGATCCTCTGCAGGGGACCCCTCATTTCTTCACTTGAGAGGCTGGGCACTTGAGTGCAGGGCTTTACATGTCATACAAACGAAAGAAAGGTAAATGTGTGTCAGTGTACATGCATGTTGTCCGTGTATATTTGCGTCCATGTGCATGTGTGTGTTTGCATATACGTGTGTGCCCACATGTGTGCATATGTGCGGATACAGATGTGCATATACACATGTCTATGTGTGTGCTAATGGATGTTGACTGATATATTTACTATTTTAATACTGTCTTTTCTCTGACATTGCCTGTCATACTTCAGTCCAAGTCCTGTTCACCCACAACTGCACTTGCTGACCTTCACTGAATCCCCATTAAGCAATTTTAAAATTCTCAACCTTGTTTTTAAATCCCTCTGTGTTCTCACCCCTTTCCATATCAGATACCTTCTCCAGCCCTGTCGTACTCCAAGATGTCTGCAACCCTCCAATTCTGGTCTTTTATCCACCTTCGAATACTGTATAATTGTTCCATCATTGACCACTGAGCCTGCAGTTTCTAAGGCCCTAGGCTGTAGTTCCCCGAGTATCTTCACTCCTTAAAAACTAACCTCTATGCCCAAGCAAAGGACTACTTACCCTAATGTTTCCTTACAACAAAGATCCAGGTGTCAAATCTAAAATGTTATCCATTTCTCTTTATGTCCAACCTGTTGAGTATTTTCCAACATCATCTGTTTTATTTCAGATTTAGAGCATCTGCGTTTTTAAAAATTTTCATCTAATGTTTCCTTATGTGATTCGTCATTAATATTTTTGTTTGCTCCAGAAAAGTACTTCAAAATATTCTTGAACATTAAAGGTGCAATGTTAATGGCATGTAGTGACTACAGTACCTGCAATGTCTTTGTTTGCTCCTCTGCCTTGTGAAGTTTCTGCAGCAGCAACTGGACACATCTACTGATTCCTGAAGAGAAATAAAATGAGAGGTACTTACAATACCAATGTTCTGGCCCCATTCTAAACACTTCACTATTGCCTTTAACTACACTGGCTGTCCTCTCAAGTGGAAATGTTATTTACAACAGAGCAGGATGATTGCAATGGTAGCCTTCCCTCTGCAAAATGTCTTAGCCTACCATCAGTGAAGGCCAGTCTACTCTATTTCACCATGCCATGTTCCCATTCTCCTCCAAGTGAGTCCATGCTGAATGACAGGTAGTTGTGGGGTAAATACCCCTGCATGCTATTGGGAATGAAGTTGGGCTTGAATTCTCGGTGCTAGAGCTGAGGTGCCAGTGTCTGATGCCCCAGGTCACCCAGCCACCCTTCAGTTCCAGCCTTAGAGAATGATGTCACCTCCTTCACAGCTTGATACATCCATCCTTGCATCCATTAGGCTCTGTTCCAATGGGTGCAACCATGATAACATGCTGCTTAAAATGCCAGTTGCGGCTTTCTGGACCCACAGAAGAGTGTGGTCAACAGACAGTGCTTGAAGCGTCTCAAACTCTTGCTTCACGCGGTTTCCAAAGTCAGTGTGCAGACGAGCCTGGTGATCATAAACACAAGCACAAGTTAAGATATTGCAGTCACTCCAACAAATGTAGCTTTAACAATCTGTCGCCTGAACTTCTCAGGTGTAACTGTGCAGGGAAAGACAAGGCCAGTACTCAATGGTTTCAGGCTCTTTGTTGGAATGATGCTGTGCTGCCATTGACCGGACAAACAAAAACACCACATGCAGGCCATAAAACAATGACGGAGGTTTGTCAGTGAGCAATCTCTAGGCTGTGGGATCACAAAATCTCTGCAGCTAAAACCTGAGTTCAAGCCCAATTTGACACGAGGCTCCCCCTTGAATAATGCTAAAGGGAATCTGATAGCTCTGTAATTATCTGCTAACCCACAGGTGAAGTGTGACACTGATCAGAAGGTCCCTGGGTGCACCCCAGGCACCGACCTTGTTAGCGCAGTTGTGAAGCAACTAAATCGAGCAAAGGAGCAGATGGAAAACTGACCAGGATCTTTCTTACTATTCCCCATCCAGTGTACGTGCAGTGCAAATGGGGAGAAATCAACTTTCCTTGTGAGGAAGCATAAATATCAATTTAAACTTGGACCACTCAGACATGACAGAGGTAGTCACTTCTTTTTTACACAAAGAGTGGTGGAAACCTGAAAATTCTCTTCTACAAAAGCTATTGAGGCTGTGGGTGTGGGGCAAGGAAGAGGGGAAGGGACAAAGCTGACATTTTGTGAACTGAAGTTAGTTTTATGTTGGTTTAAGGTATTCAGTTTGCAGAACTAAGGCAGGCGGATGGAGTTGAGATTGGTCAGTCATGATCTGGATGAATGCACGGACGTGCTCAAAGGCCGTCCTAAGAGGTGATGAATGATCTTGACTGCAATGCTAAATCTGTTGAACTATCCTGATACCCACTGAATGGCCTCAAACATGAACAATGGGTCAAGAACATGATTCAGAGAGCATCAGATCCAGTGGAGTGACCCCAGCACAGATCCTTCAAATGTTGCAGGGGACCTTTGGGGTATGAATGACTGAAGATATGCTATATTGTTACAGTGGTTCCTACAGGTGGGAAGGCAAGGCTTTTTCAGGTTGGGAGTTGCTGACTTGCCACCCTGAAGTCCCTGGTCAATTGGACCTTTGGATGGTCAACATTTCGCTCCAGGTTGACCATGGAGCAGACACAACTGCTTTGATCTGCTGTCACCTCGCTCTCTTCCAGCGCTCTCCTCAGTCCCTCCACCTTGCTGAGCCTCTCCTCCTCCTCCACCGCTTTCAAATCCATCTCATCCTGCAGTTTCTCTTTGAACTCCGCCCGCTCATCAATGATCTGCTTCATCTGCTCAATCACCTGCCAACAAGCAATAGGGATAACAGGATTCATTTGAGGTTGATAGGGTCTATCCATTAGGGAAGTATAGTGAAAGAGGCAAGAATCATGCAAGAGTACAAGTGCCAGGCACAAGGCGAATTTTCACATTGATTATGCTCCTGAGGCAAGGCAAGACATTGTCTGCCATAGTTTGCACTGGGTGGGAACACCACATCCTGGACAGCAGCAAGGCCTTAAGGGGAGACACCAGTGGGCTTGTTCACATTTACCAATCAGTGACTACCAGATGTGTTGGCCTGTGTGTAGGGAACAAATCCTGGATGCACATGCTCTCGAGTTAATGAGGAGATCTGCTGCCCAGAGAACCATTCACTGGAAGAAATTGGTATTTTCAGGAGGAGAAAGAAGAAAACTGAGCATTCTTGAGCTAAAGTTATAATGTGGGTTTCAATTTTAGAGGTGGTAGGGATGCACAGCATCAGTAAATGATTGTCTGTGTCCACACTCCCACCAGACATCTAATTTCCAATCTCACCCTGATGGAAAAGCAAATGGGCAGAGGCTCCACTGAAGTAATGAAGGGGTCCAGGGAGAGTTATCCCCTCCCTCAACCCATGCCCCTTCATGGGACCAATCTGGGCTACAGTAGCAAGAACCTATCATTAGATTGCAGTCTTAAACAAGGAAAATGCATGACTGCAGGGTGGAGAATGATTTTTGTTTTTAAAGTGACGACAAGAAAATGCACTTTCAAACCAGCATCAAAACTGAAAGTAAAACTTAAATGCAGGAAACCCTGAATAAAATGGCATCCAACAAACAGGAAATAGATTTCAACATTATTTGCGGTGTTGTCCACCAGGAAGGTCTGCCTCGATCTTCTGTGTGCACTGATAATTCAACAGAATTTCAGCCAATATACTCCAGCAGTTTCTCTATCCTTTGCACCTACTCTCAGGAAAAAGGTTTGATCCTCCTTTTATTCAAGTGTTTTCATTCACTGAATATTTGGCCGCCATACCCTATACTACAATACGAAATTTATTTGCTAAATCTGAAGCATATTTTCCTCACAGTTCTGAAACTTTACAGCTCAATCTTTCCAACCTTCCTTTCTTTCTGCTGTTCCTGCATTTGATGTTTTCTGGCCACTCTATCTGGTGTCTGTTCTGATGTAGTTTCATTGGTGAGTGATATCTTAATTATCACATACTGTCGGAAATATTGGCAGCATAAAACAAGGAGGACACGGGAAACACAGCAGAGGAGAGATGAGAATGTTGGTATAAAGCATGTGAGCACTGCTGTGTCTGCAATTTGGAACATTTAGCAAATTATTGGCACAATTTCTGTTACTGAAATCAAGAAATAAATAGTTGTCTAGACATTCTGGTGCGCTCTAATGGATGTGCTAGATATGGGTTTTGAATTTTTTAGTTTTAGCCAATGAAAACCCAAAAGCAGCCCTTAGGGACTACTTGGAAAGCAAAGATTAAACTTATTTTATGCATCAGCTGGTCAGTAACTGAACATGCCTGCTGCCATTCCTTAAATTAGCCAAGTAGGTTAGACCTGAGGATGATTTACCTCATGAGAAAGATACTATTCCATAGAATATTTTTATTTCAGTTTCTTTGAGAATTTTTAATTCAATTTTATGGTCTTTATTATTCACCATCCATGATTTCCTTGAAAACCTTGATTTCCACAGCAATGCTCAGAAAGAGGACTTTGCACTTATGTAGTTCCATCCATGAATTAAAAACAACCCAAAGCACTTTTACAGACAACGTCCTGTCTGTGCTTTTGGAAGGGAGTAATTTATGTTATATAGGAAACACTATAGCCCAAGGATGTACATCAGCTGGCTCTTTCTTGCTCTCCCTGGAGCCTCTAATATAGTGGTTAGGCCAAATAACTGATAATCCTGCTGTTCTACGAGCAGGAAGTTCACTCCTAAAAATAAAATAAACTGCAGATGCTGGAAATCTGAAGTAACACAGAAAATGCTAGCAAGACTCAGCAGGTTAGGCAGCATGTGTGGAAAGAGAAGCAGTTAATATTTCAGGTCGAAGACCCTTCATCAGAACTGAAGAATGGTCTTTGACGTGAGACGTTAACTGTTTCTCTTTCCACAGATGCTTTTTGACCTGCTGAGTTTTTCCAGCATTTTCTCTTTCTCTTTCAGGAGGTCCACAGCATTTCTACCACAACCACCTGTACTGGGTTAGTTAGTTAGTTAAGCTCCATAAGCAGCCCTGTGGTGGTCTCTAATTTTTCAGAAACCTGTAAATAAGCCTTTCATCTGTAAATAAGGTTGATTACAATAAGCAACCCTTCCTGTAATAAAAACAGAAAAGGTTGGTAACACAATGAACATCAGGCAAGACTTATGGATAAAGAAACAGAGTTAGTATCTTATGTCAAGAACTGTTCATCGGAGGGTCATCCGATTGAAATGCTCTGCTTCAACCTCCACAGATGCTGCCTGTTAATTGTTCTCTGTTAATTTCACATTTCCAGCATCAGTACTGTTTTGCTTTTGTGAGTGTGCCTCTAAGTTGACAAGGTAGGTGGGGAGGATATGCGTTTTACATGTTAGGTAAATAGTAATTTGGCAAGTTTTTTTTTCAGTAGATTGATTTGGAAACTCTTGAAGAGGATGCTGGTTTCTCTGTGGTCAGGTGTTTGACAGGCCAAAAAAATTTCTATGCTAGAGTGTTTTCTTTCAGGACCTTAAAGCAGATTCATCAGAAATACTACTAAAGGAACTGCAAAATAATGGACCTAATTTATTTTCATTAAAATTGGACTCTTTAGCTGGAACTGCAGAGATACAGGCCAAACACAGGCAAATGGGACTAGCTTAGATGAGCATCTTGGTTGGCATGGACCAGCTGAGCCAAAGGCTGTGTGTCTATGATTCTAACTGTAAATACCTTCTACTATGGGTAACATGTACGGGTTCTAACAGTAAGAAATGAAATTGTGAAACGTTTTTTCCTTTGTAAATGTTGAAGTTCTGCATCCACTAGAGAATGCAGTTCTTTTTCCAATTCATAATTGCAGATAAATAGAACAGATTTCCTGGTAGGAAATTAAATTCAAGTAAACAGCTGGATGATTACTTGGTAAAGAATAAACATAGATATGAGGCCAAATGCAATTTGGACATGACGTAAAGAGAAAAAAAATCATAGGAAGTTTTTAAAAAATGGAAGTAACCAATGCCATTTTAAAAAGAATGTTTAATATGTAAAACAGTGAATATTTAAAAATCTATAAATGACATGTAGGTAGCATCAAAAACCCAAACTGCGTCACCAAAAGAGTTAAAACTTTAAAGATTATTTTAAGTAAATTATACTGGCAAACATAAAAACCTGTTAGTGTCCACTGCATTTTAGATGAGGAAATAGTTGTTGGTTTGTTGTTCTTTGGTAGCAATGTGAACATAAACCAGGTAGTTCATAAATTTTAGATTTGTGTCCTCATGGAACATCATATGGTAAATATCAGAATTTGGAGATGTGTGGTTAAGATAATAAAACATTACATGATAATGGTCCTTGGAAGTGATTCAGATTATCTATTTCCAGCCCTCCCTTCAAAAAGAGTTGAACTACTAAAGACTGTTTGATGCAATGTTAGAGTGACCGGGTAATTTACTTTTGTGATGTTTGTTGAGGGGTACACATTGTCCAGGACACCAGGGTAAACTGCTTACTCCACTTCCAATAGTGCCATGGGGGTCTCTTAAATCCACCTCAGAAGGGACATAAAGCCTAGGTTTAATGCCTCATCTGAAACCAGCTCCTGTGGCCTTGCAGCTCTCCCTCAGTGCTGCACTTCAGTGTCACCCTTGATCATATGCTCATGGTTCTAAGGTGAGATTTGAACTCACAACCTTCTGGCTCAGAGGCAAGAGGGTTACCACTGAACCAGAGCCCTCAACAATTTCTCCATTTTTATCAGTGAATAATTATGGCACTCTTACTGGAACTACCACATGGAGCAACAATCAAGTCTGGGGCTTATCCGTTAACTAACTGACCCGATAGAAGTGCATTACCAATGAAGCAATGCCAAACACCAGATGCCACTGCAGGCACTGGGTAACGACTGCTGATAGCATCATCATGTCACTCCACCATTCAGCTGGCTTTGTGCAATACAACCTAGAGGAACATGGTAGCTCTGTGCACTGCATGGAGTTGGAGCTTTGAGTTGCTGAGTCTAGCATTCAGTGCAAACAAGGAACAACCAGCACAGTCGACACTGCAGCATATGTTAGCACCTTCTCGGTATGGACAGGGTAATCACCAATGCATTGACTAGATATATGACTCTCAGATCACAGGATTGGGATTGTAATACACAGTGTGGTTTAATCTTTCCTCTGGTCCTCGTACCGCACCAAATATCAGAACTCTACTTTGCCGTATTGAAGACCCACCTGCTGATCTGAAACAGCCTCTTTAGGAGATTGAACTCCTGGAGCAGAGTACGTGGTCTGCAAGATTCGACTTCGGAATCGCTCCAGCTGCGCAAGTACAACAGGATGCTTTAGGATGACATTGGGAGGTGTTGTTAAGTTCACTACTACCACTAATTTGCTAAAGGATGTGCTTCAAATGTTACTCTGGCTCAGTTGATAGCACTGTGACCAGTAAGGTGTTGAGGGAACACTGCAATACTGGAGCTACCAACTCTCAGATGTATCATCAGACTAAGGCCTCCTGAAATGGTGAATCACTTGGACATTAATGATAGATGCCAATATATGAAGATTGCGATGCCATTATCCTGGTGTCCCAACCAACATGCTGGTCACAACACCAAAATAATCAGAGCTGTTGGTGTGTTCAAGCTGGGTACAGTATTGTGCCATTTGCCTACAGAAAGAGCATTTTACAAATATAATGTCATTACCTGGATGTAAAGTACTTCAAGACACTCTTGCAAGTAGAATAAGTCATCATATAAATGTAAATTCTTTCAATGGCAATGATCTGTGTAAATGTTCAGTCAACCTAGGTCTAAGTGTACTGATCAATGACAGGCAAGATCACTCATAGTATGACAAATCAATTACTTCTTCCATCTAGATCTACCTGTGATATGGTAGGTGAGGTCCAGACTACCATATCACAGGTAGATCCATCTCTCATGATGGAAACAGGCTGATTTTTCTATGGATGTACCCATGAGGATAGGCGATGTCTCGATTAATGTCACACTGCAGTAGCACCTTGGTATAGCACTACAGCACTGAATATGTTTAGGGTCATGATGCATATAAAATTGAGAACACTAGCTGCATTTATATAGCATCTTTAGCATGGTAAAACATTCACTTGAGTATTATCAGAAGAGATTAGACACTAGCCACAGAAAGAGACATTAAAACAGGTGACTGTAAATTTAGTGAAGAACATAAACTGTAAGGAGTATCTTATGGAAAGAGGAGAGGCAGAGAAGCTTAGAAAGTGAATTCTACAGATTGTAATATAGACGGGTGAGGGCACAGGCAACAGTGGTGGAACAACAAAAATCAGGGATCCATAAGAGGCCAGAACTGGAGGAGCATCATGATCAGAAGCTTCTTGTGTTGTTATAGACTTAATGTTCCAGAAATTGTGCTGCATTGGTACGGACATAATATGGTCACTCTATCAATGGCTGTTTGGATCCTGGGCCCAAGATCTCAGTTGCTACAGAACAAAGGAAAATGTGTTGTGTGGGCTCAGCGCAACATCTAGGGGGAGGGGCAGAGAGGGCAAGCAATCAGAGACTGGGAGGGGCCTGGGTTCGGCAATGGGAGAACGGTGATCAAGTAAGGGGTCAGAAATGTGAGAGCGCAGGACTGTTCCAATCATCAGTGGAAAGAACATGATTAGAGTGGAAGAGGAAGGGCTTAAATTCACGGATTGTAGAAGGTCAAACTTTATAAAGGTTGAGTTTGGTGTTGTTGGTGGTGGTGATTGTAGTGGTGGGGGTGAGGTTTGTGGAGTACTTGTGCTCTTCCTAATCCACATAAATCCCTTTTCAATCTGCAAGTTATCTGTTTGCAAATCACCAGCAGCACCGGGTGGAGCATGTTTGACACAGCCTGCAGTACATGAAAAGAGCTGCGTAACAACCGGCACGGTCAGCAATGTAAATACTGAAATGAAGCTCCTGTGCATGTCGGTCAGTGGTGCTTCTCACTTAGTTTGAGGCATGCTGAAAAATCGATTCACAGGCCCTCAAGTAGGAGATAGTTCACAGAGAGAAAGAAACAATCACTTGTCAATCGGCCTGAACATGATGGTAGGCAGATGAGAGATTTCCCACCCACCCTTCCCTGTCCTGCATTGTCAAGGACAGAATAGACCATCTGTTATTTACCTTTCCAAACTCAGGCGCTCACAAGCTCCTGACTAGAGAGCACTTGTGACTATCTCAGTTCTCAAACATCAGTTGAAAAATCACCCCCTTTCACATCAGTGTAGCAGCTTGATACTGAATTTATTTTGATATTGGCAAAAATCTAACATGCAATGACAGGATCATCAGAATTCACCTTGACTCAATGTCACTAGTTTACTTCCACTGGCACAATTTCATTTTGGGTTGACTCCAGTATAACAGCTGGAGTTGGCACCAAGTGAAAGGACAGCACTGTCATACATCCAGTTCCAATTCCCAAAGCCAGGAAATCCTTGCAGTAGTACATTTTATGCATGTTTGGTGATGTGTTGGGGGTTGTGTGGGATCTGGGCTGGGGGCAGGATGGAGATTAGCCTCTCCACTGATGGTCTCGTCTCAGGAGACCAGAGGGTCAGAGGATTGATGGGTTGGGGTCTTGGTGGATCAGCAAGCAGAATGGAGACAGTGGGATTTATCAGGGAGATGGGTGATAAGTTTGGGGCTTACTTTAGAAGGGTAGCATTCCGATTACAATATGAAAACAAAGTTTTCTCAGGAGTCACCACTGATAATCGCTTCCATGACAAGGTGAATTAATTTGCATGATAATCCTCTAAAAAGAATATAGTACTGGGAATGACATCATTCCACGTGTACCTGACTTGCACTGGGAAGTGTCCAGTAAGATTTCAAGAGTGTCGATCCAAACTTTCAATTATCAGTTACAATTTATATGAATGCAAACGTTGTTGTTGTTCGTATGGTTGGAGGAAGTTGCAGAGACAGGGAGGAACAAGGTCATGGACAGACATGAACATTAACAATTGTTGGACCAGGAGCCAGGGCAGATCACTGAGCAGGGGTGAGGGGGCACAGGACTTGAAGAAGGTTAAGAAATGGAGAGCAAGAGTTTTGAATGAGCTCCAGTTGAAAGAGGGTGGAAAGTCAGCCAGGAGCACCGGCTTAAAAAATCTGACAGCAAACACATCACTCAACATGGGATACAGTACTTCTTCTGACGAGAACTACTGCTGAGCCAGATCGGTTAACATCAATTCCCTTGAACTCTGGATGACAGTGACCAATCTTACAGTGAGGGTCTTGAAGACACTCCTACCACAGCCTTCTCCAGCTACTGGAGAAGCTTTGTGCGTTTCAGTTTTGTGTGTTTCAGTTGTGAATCTGAGCTTGAATGTCTCCACGGATGTACAGCAGCTTGTTCTCCTACCCTGGCCTGGGCCTGCTCCAGGTCCACCCTCACCAGCCGCTCCCTTCGGCCCATCTCCTGCACCTGGAGCCTGGTCCTCTCCAGCTCATCCTGAAGGTGCTCCTGGGCCTGAAACAAAATGTGAGTTCAAAATAAGATGCAGCAAGAACAGCTGTAAACAAAGTGTTGCATTTGCACAGTGTCTCTCAAAGAAACGTCTTGCAAAGCACCTCACATGTAATGAGTTATCTTTGAATGCAAGTATTCTGTTCTCTAAGTAAATAGAACAAACATTTCAAGGAAATCAAGACTGCATTGACATTGCTGAGTGTTGTTTAGTCTGACTTTGATGATGTTTTTAGGGGAGGAATATTGGTCCACACCCTGAGAGAACTTCAAATACTATGTGTGTGCTTAATATCCACCTGAACTACCATAAGAGGTAGCCAGGTTTCCTCTTAACAGTTCATCCAAAAGCTGTCATAATCTGGCAATCCAGAACTCTCTCCGGGCTGAACAAGGATAATCCACGTAGATTACATGCTCAAATCCTGGAATTCTGACTCCTGTGGAACTACACGCATGACCATATTGCGGTGAGTAGTGTTGCTGCGTTGCTGCTTCAAATCAAACAGATCCAGGGACCTGGGTTTGATCCTGACCTTCAGTGCTGTCTGTGTGGATTCTGCACATCCTTTCCACGACTGTATAGGTTTCCTCTGGGTGCTCCAGTTTCCTCCCATAACCCAAAGACACCCAGGTAGATTAATTAGCTACTGGAAATTGCACCATGTGTCAATAAGCAGAAAATAACCAAAGGTGAGTTGATGAGCACATGAGAGATTAAGTTGTAGGACAGGAGAAAAGTGAATGGAAGTGGGACTCACAACTTGCTCTCATGGGAACTGGCATGGGTCCAAAGGGCTGAATGGCCTGTGTTTAGGATTAGGTAACCCAGCGTGAGGCTTTGAGAAAGGTGCTTACCAGCCTCTCCTCAGATGCACTTGTCTTCATATTGTCCTGTTGACTACGAAGCTGCTTGATCTCTGATTCCATCTCCTGCAATCGGCTCTCCAGCTGCTTCACATTCTGACACAAACACAAACACAGTTTAAACTTTCTCCCAGCCAGTTA
>JARFYF010000059.1:12647315-12659012 GCA_030265395.1 Rhina ancylostomus | reverse complement strand
CCTCAGCTCACATCCTGACACAAGCAATTTCCTGCAGAGGACAACATGAAGCAATTGCTCATCTTCCCCAGTCAGCTGAAATCCACCAATGAGAATCAACTGGGAATGTCCCCACAGTACCCTGGTCTGCATTGCAGAGCTGCCTTTATTAAAAAGACATGGTAGTGGAGGTGGGAGCGGTGTTGTCGGCACGTTATTTTGTTCTATATGTGAATTATTATGCACATTCACAAAATATCCTCTATCAGAGGTAAAACCATTGATCGCATTTGTGCAGAGTCATTCTGATCAGATGTACTGTAGGTCAGGTATCAATTGGTCCGACCTGTGCTCATCACACTCTCTGGGAACAGATAAAGTATGATCCAGGGGTGGGCAAAGGTCATCTCCTCCACATGACTGCCAGGGTGGGATTTGAGGTACTGATGAGCTGTTATCTACTAAAATCTATGGAGCAGGTTCAAGGGGCTGAGTCACTTATTTTAGTTTTCATGATTTCTCTGGTGCCTGCATGCAGTTATCAGTAAATGAGCACAAGAAGATGTTTGTGAAATCAGAAATGCCTCTGGCAGTAGCACCAGGAGCTGACTCTCTGGACCAGTCACCATGACTGAATAAAGTCATCTTCCTTTCTTATGAGTTTTTGCACATGATTCAGGAATTGCTGTCCAGGGCGCTATCTATGATCGTGGCCACAGTTTCACTGTACCTGCCTGAAGTATAATTTTACTTTTATCACTTCAGCTTGTGGAAATTTTACCAGTGTTTAGGTGGTTGCAGCTTGTGGCTCTGTTCAGGGAAACTAAAACGGAATCAGTAAAACAGCTCGGATGCACTCACAACATCACCAGTCACAGTGACCAGAGTGAACCTGTTCCCTCAGGCACTGCCCGAAGAGGTCAAGCCTTCTGCATCACTTTGCCTTACTCCCTCTGTTTCCAGTGCTGCACCTCAGCTCAGCACCAGCGAGGCTGGGAATCTCAGTGTTGTGGGATTAATTCTCCAACTCTCTTAATTGCTCACTCTATCAAGTTGACAGAGACAGTGTTCTGCCTTGTATCTTCTCCTTCCCAGTTCTGATGGAGGGTATTCAGCCAGAAATATTAACTTTGCTTCTCTTTCCACAGATGCTGCCTGGCCTGATGAGCATTTCCAACATTTTCTGTTTATATTTCACATTAAGCTGCGGTAGTGAAAAAAGGTTTATTTTAGAGACTTTGTACCCTCGGACACAGCCTTGAACTCATTAACACTGGGATGAGTGGCAGTGTGTATTAAGCTAAATATAGGCATAAGAGTCATACAACATGGAAACAGGCCATTTGGTCGATAATGTCCATGCTGAGCAGTGGGTACCCATCCTTACTAAATGAAAAAGCAACAAGATGTTGGAGGAACTCAGCAAGCCTGCTGAGTTCCTCCAGCATCTTGTTGTTTTTTCATCTAGATTCCAGCATCTGCAGTCCTTTATTTCTCTACCCATCCTTATTAATCCCATCTACCAGCACTTGGCCCATAGCCTTCAATGCCTAGATGATTCAACTGCTTGTCTAGACACTTCTTAAATGCTCTTAGCGGCTCTGCTTCCACCACTTTCCCCAACAGTGCATTCCAGGTACGCACCATTCTCTGGGTACAGGAATATAACAAACCAAATATGGGACAGTAAAGGTTTAACTAAGGCTTTGTAATCTGACCCAACAAGACTGAGGCCGATCTTAAAACTGTCTCCTTTTAAGGTAATATGAACCAAATCCCAAGGCCGATATTTGCAACTCATGATTCCATTCCTCAGCCAGCAGCAATGGTGGGCAACTGGTTTTAATGGTGTTACACTGACCAGTAAAGCCAATTGTACAGTGCTCTGCCCATTCTCCACCCACTCAGAAAACTCAACCCATCATTTCTGAAGGCAGACATGGTGTCTGTGTCAGTTATTCAAAGTCCACACAGCTGTTCTCGCCCTTATTTTATCAACTCAACGCACAGTTTCAAAAGGCCCCCTAGGATTGTTCTGGCCCAAGAGCAGAGAGACAGTTTTTTCAAAAAAAAAATTCCTTGATGTTTGCTTTCTAGTTATAGAAATGTTGGATAAGGAACAATGTCTGATTGACTGGCTAAATATCCAAGGGGTAATGAAGAGATTAATCTCTTTCTGATTGGCTTTGGAAGAGAGGGCATTGTAAAGACAGATCAGTGATCAATGGGGAGACTGTGATGGAGGGAGGTAGTCATGTGATGGTGCTTCCTGGAATAAGACCAACCAGAGTTGGCAATTCCAGTCACATCAAGACACTGAAACACACAGAATTTTTAGAGAGAGAAAGGAATAGTTAACTTCCAGCAATCTCTGTGGGAGATTCATTGAGTCTTTAGGTACCCTTTGGATTCTAAATCCTTTCCAGTATAATTAACAGTGATGCATTTGAAGAAAAAAGCAATGAGTAAAAGGCAACACTGGGAACTTAGATTTCTGTTGAGCATTTGAAATAATATAACAAGTAAAAATTAATATAAAATCTCTGTAAGTACATTTAAAATTAAAAAAGCATTGCCTTTCTCTATTCAACAAATATTCACAGAATACAAAGTAAAATCAGTACAATTAGTTTAACATTCTCCAAAGGTTAAAACAGTTCATGTCCTGTTCTTGTTATAGAAGAGAGTAGTGTCAGACTGGCTGCTTTCAAATATATCAGCAAAGCAGCGTACATACACTTTGATTCTACAATTCATGAGGGATTTAGAGTAGTTAGTTGGTTTGTCAAACTGTATTAGTACCGAAGACATCGCACTTTAATAGACACACAGACATAGTATCTGAGGAATGTTTTTTACAAGTTTTCCTTTTTCAGCTAATCTGCCCCAACTCTTGCGTCTGTGGCTTGTTGGTCACCTTATCTATGGAGCAGCTTGTCGCAATCTGCTGCACAAACTTCTCTGTAAGTAGTTACTGTTCTTTATTTTAACATAGCTTTTATTTTAACATAATCATCTGACTTGGACAGTTGTTGTACTCCTAGCCTTAAATGGAATGACTCACATCTGCCTGGAACTCCATGTCAGCTGAAGACTAGTTCCACTCTCCTAGAACCAAAGCAAGCAAAGTCAAAGGGTCAGGTAGGTCAGAGATACAGTAGGTAGATTGGAAATACAGACTACTGTTCTCTAGGACTGACGTTGATGTTTGTTAGCAATTTTTTAATGGATATATCACCTCCTTCAACAAAGAAAGCACAATAAGTGTATTGGGAATAAAGCATCCAGGACACACTTAAACAACCCACAGAAATAGTGGCTGCTTTTCATCACATTGACATCTTCAGCCACAATCTCAGAGGCCATACCTTGAAGGACCTACCATTGGTGGGGGAGTAGGGGGGTGCATGGGTAGTGGTGATGTGAAACCGGTGACAGCAAATCACCATGGGTACTGTAGGGAAGAGTAACATTGTCTGAGGGCAACCAGTTTGCATACACTTGAACTGAACCTGGGATCTTCCAGGTCCGTTTGGTTCATTTCTACACTGTTTTCTTTACGGAATCAGGGGAGATCCTGTCTAAAGTCAACTCAGGGTTTCAACTTTCCAAGTCAACAGCCCGATGGGGACATGTCCTTCTTGGTAAGCAATAACTAATTCTACCAATGGTTGGAAGTTCCAAGGCTATGTTAAAGTCCTATTTGGTTCCATTTTCAATATTTTCACTGTAGCACCCTTCCCACACAAGGGTAAGCAACGTTTCTCCATGGTATCAGTAACACTGACATTTAGAAACAAAATAGGGTAAATATCTCATGATTAAAATTTTTTATATAAACAAGGAACTGCATTGAAGTAAAATTCCCTGGACTTTCCTCCCCTTGTAGCATTTGGACAACGTTTTGCAGATGGTGATCAATTAACACTGAACATGGAACTGCTGCTGGTGGTTTGGTTCAGTTACAAAGTTTGCAGAGCACCATGCTTGTCCTCTGAAGCTGAAATTTCCCCATTAATATGCAAATGACAGGTTTAAAGCTGGACTTGTAAGCCCTTTTTTTAATGAAACACAATTCGGAGGACTGTTAAACTTATCTCCACGTAAATGAAAAGGTACAGGATAGAAACCTTACACTAGAGCAAGTCCACTATGGACTTTCCATTCCCTTCAGTTAAATCAAAATCCACTTGCAATAAGGACCTGCAGTGCTGAAAAGCTAGATTCAGAATAGATCCAAAGTACCTGATGCTTGGGCACAATGTCAACCATAGCTTGGGCTTGAGCTGGTTAATAAGAGAGAGTTTCCCACTGAACCATCAGCATTTACCCGCTTCCGCATGGCAACCATCCACAACCAATTGCAAATAACAATGACCCAATCCACTTAACAAAAATATTAAAAAAACTGTTCACTTGGCTGGAAAGTCCTAAATTCCTCTTCTGAGCAGCTGGTTTACTTCTGTATGTTTGGATTTGTGGGTGAACGTATTCCAGTTGATTCCAATATCCAGTGTCCATTCTTGCTCTATACATTGGTAACCTCTATCCCTGTGAAGGTCTGAACGGAGCAACGTGCTGTTCTGTACAGTTCATCCTCGCTGACTCCTTGTGGATGGGAGGAGTAGCCCTCATGGAAGCAGAGATCTTTTCCACCCAAGGACTTCACTGAATCCATTGGTCCCTGAGTATAAGGGAAAAACATTGCATTTTATTGAGCATTGCTCAGAAATGTTTGTCCTTGTGCTGCCTGGCATTCTGAGCTTGCACTGCAGTGATTATGGTGGCAGCTAGCTTGTAAAGAACAGGGTCCCACAGAGCACTGAAGGGCAGGAACTGGAGAATTGGGTTTGTTGAGATAGGTCAAGGAAGGAATATGGAGAATAGGTGTGATCCCTGGAATCACTGGAAAGGAGAACTGGATTGGGGGGGGATCATACCTCTGCGCTGGACCCCAACCATCGAGTGGACTGCTCATTACAAAAATGCAAATGTCTCTCAGTGTACTGGAGAGAACTCACATCTATTTCTTTCACTTATCAATTAAACATAGTAACTGTTGTTGTTTTGGACAGCATTGGTGGAAATGTTAAAACATCATCAAGCTCTCTCTAGATCTGTCTACTTCTGTCCCTATTTACCTGTTATCTCCATCTGCAGTCTCTTGCTCAGCTCTCATTGCCTATCTGCCAACCCACATATCTCGTAGTTTGGCTTTGCAAAAGTGCATGATATTAAAGTGTGGAGATTAGCCCCATGGACAACATCACTCAGTATGGATCTCTGAAAAGATTAGCAGAACTAGTTCTAGAAAAACCAACATAGCTAATACTTATCCACTTCCCAACCTGACAATACATAGCTGTGAGATCCAATTTAGCAAGACTCCCTCTGCATTGTTCCCCCACAATCAACTGTGCACATCTCTCCCCCATAGTGACAGAGTACAACCCTGCCCATTCACCACTGCACACCACTCTTCTCCCACCCACTGAATGTTCACTGTCCTCCTCCACCAACTCTGTGCCAACAAATGAGAGGCTGGGTGAATGGCATTTGCTATGTCATTAAAAACAATACCAGCTCACACTTCTTTGCTCCAAAGAATGACTGCCACATCTTTGATGTTGAAACAAAAATAATCTCGGTCAATAAAAAGGGAAGAAAACAGAAGAATGATCTTTTGTGTGTTTCATTATTCCTCTACCAAAGGCACTGACTTGCATTGGGGTAGCTATTGCTATTTTTGGGCAACTCACTAAGGAGCGCATCCTTCCTGTGGGTGAAAGAGAGAGGGAGATGGATGTTACAGTCGCTCCCGGTCCTGTCCCTGTCTGCATGTGTGATCTCAACATTTTCGGAATGAACTTGAAAACTCTGGACTGCATTGTTGAAATCATTGATCAAGTACCGGATGAGAGGGTCGATTTGACTTTTGACAGTCAATTAAAATGGGCAATTTCAGATCAAAAGCTTCATTATATATTTCACCTTAAAGCAATGAAAATGAAATGCAAGATACCCATCCAAAATTGTTCTTTAGTGTACAAGTATGTTCAGAAAGGCTTCCCGTCATCTCTGGTGTCAGAACTGAGAGCCAAACAGAAGCTGCTGACAGTCAGGGAAAGGATACTTTGAATAACTGCTTGAGTTATGCAACACACAGACTTCAAGGCTTAACTGAGAAAATAATGAGTTGCAGTCCTCTCATTGCACCACCCTCCATTCCAGCACCCCCACCTTGGGATCTTTAGATTTCAATCAAGAATGAAGGTTGTGAGATTCTGTGGGTGATGAAATCCCAGGTATGAATGGAATGGAACAAATTTCAGATATGGCCTGATCTCCTGCCTGCCCAGTGATGAACACAGTGAATGATGTGGTTTGAAAGGTCTATGTTTTGAAGGCACACTAGTTAATGGGCAACGGTAGTGCTCTGTGGATGACTTTAATTGGGATAGGAAGAGGAAAGTATCAGAGTTTCTGGTGCAATCTACCTGTGCTTACATGCCTTGATATTAGATAAAAGCTAGATGGTCATGATTTACTTGGTGGACAGCCTATCATGAGTCCAGTAGAAAGTGCAGGAATTCTGCTGTGAGCTGGATTCTGCCTTATATTGATCTCAGTGGAAGAGCCTTTCTTCACCCAGTACAGCAATGATGGAAAAGGTGGTGGCTCCCTTTATCATGCATTCCCATTTCTCTGATCTCATGGGCTCGAGGTATGTTTGGAGGATAGTTTATTGTGTAAGATGAGGCTCGCTGTCTCCAGATATGTGCCAGAGGCCCTAGGAGACAGGGCTGGGACCACCAAAGGATCAGAGTTGAATAAAAAGGATGCATGCATACTCCCTGATGCTTAGGGTGGTACAGTGGCACACTGTAGATCTGCTGCCTCACAGTGCCAGGGTCCTGGGATCAAACTTGACCTTGTGTGCTGCCTGTGTGGAGGTGACACGTTCTCCTCGCATTGGTTTCCCCCGGGTGCTCTAGTTTCCTCCGACATCCCAAAGACATGTGGGTTGGTTGGTTAATTGGCCACTGTAAATTGCCCTCTAGTGTGCAGGTGAGTGGTAGAATCTGGGGGGAGTTGATGAGAATGAGGGGAGAATAAAATGGGATTAATGTAAACAGATGGTTGGGCTTGATGGGTTGGAGGGCCTGTTTCTGACTTTTGACTCTGTGACACTATAAAGAGCAACTTATACTGCTTTCATGGGTAGGTGGTAGATAGAGGGCATGGCAAAGGGAAGGGGAAACTCTCAGAATTCGTGCAACATCCCCCGAGGTTGGAATTCTAAGTCACTTTACTGATATCCCAGGGAACGGAGTGCTGCAGAGGTAGCCCTCACCTCCCCATTTCACACTAAACAATGGGCTCACCCTACCCATGACGTCATGAACAACTCGCATCTTATTAGTACAATAGAATGCCTCAAGGTGCTTCATAGGTGAGATAGCACACAAAATGTGATGCTGAGCAGATGACCAAAGAAAAAGAAGTAATTAGAGAGGCAGAGAGGGTTAGGGAGGCAGTTCCAGAGTGAAGGCATGAGCATTACAATGGACAATGGAAATGAACAATATATACAAGGATGCCAGAAGTACATGAACACAGCAAATGGAACCTTTGTTGTATGCACGGTATTTAGTGACGAGCATGGTCCCAATTCAACCAGGATCACATCCCTCAGGGTTCTTCAGGACAGTGATCAAATATCCCAGAACTTGGCTCACAAATGAAGAACGCCCACTTCAGTGAGCGTCCAGAACTCAGCAGGACTCCATCCAACACAAAACAGTGCCTTAAGGAGGGGGAATATTGGGGTCAAAGAGCTAATTTGTCAGAAGATGAGTGATAACATTCTGCCACATCTTCTAATCTATTTAGTTACATCTATTGTCTTCCAGGAGTTAAAGAATGTGCAGTAATCTATGAAAGTGAGAAATTCTGAGGTGAGGTGTGTTTGGTGATATTCAGTCTCACAGTGAATAAAAGTGCTAGTCCAACTCTAACCTCACTGTGCTGTACTCACCCTTCCTGTTCTGTATTTTCTGCTGGTTTCATCCTCTGCATATCCTAGAACATTCTCACCAGTGTGATAATGTCCCAGTGAGCCCTGTTGTACATAACATAGCTGCCCCAATCTCTGACTTTCCTGTAACAATCCATGCCTGCAAATGAGAAACAGGTCATTTTAATGGAGTTTGCAAAATAAATGAATAATTTTATAAATGCTCAGGCCTCACAACAAAGCATAGAAGTCATAACACAACATAGGCTAAATATCAATGCAGATATCACACTACAGGCCAGGCATGAACTTGGAGTATGGGACTTGTCAGTATGCAGAACAGCCTTATCAACCACATCTGTCTTATAAGCAGTACGGCACAGACTTCCCAACATAGGATCGGCTCATCACCAATACAAGACACAGAACCAAATAGGATCACCATCCCCAACTCGTGCGTCACTTCCCCAACATCTCCTAGGGCACTTTCCATTCACCCAACCTCCACTCTTCAGTAGAACAGGGGCATCTGTTGCAATTGGAACATGTTCACCTACAAGTTCCCGTCCATTTGGTATGGTGTCTTCAGCTGAACATATCTGAAAATTCCTTCACTGTTGCTATAATTCCTGTAACTTCCTTCCCAATGCAGGGTGGGAGCTGGGATGACCAGCAGTGTTTTAGGGAGAGGCAGTAAATACTGACCATGCCAGTGATGCACGTATCATTTAAGTACCTTACAGTACTTCACATGGAACATAATACTCTCCAATAACTTTTGTCATACAGGTTATCATAGGAGCTAACCAAACAGTAAGTAAAATGAACAATTGGTTAATCTTTTTTTTTGGTGGCATTAGAAGATGAAATAAAAGTTGTTTTAAAAAGCTGATTAAATGTTTCCCTGTGGTGTAGTATCTCTCCTGTGGCATTGCCATTTTAGAAGAGTGGGACACAGGAACAGTAAGTCATGTTTGTGCATTATGAATTATTCCAATGCTCCAATAAGCACTTCCTCAGTGAATTGATGGCATGTTGTTCTTAGGGGTATCCTGAGGTCAGTAGTCATGTTGTTGAGTTAATTCCCTGAAACTGGCAGGAAATGATTTGTTCTCTTTCTCGTTCTTTTGTCTCTCTCAAGATATTGAGGAGTAGGTTACTCTTCACTCCAAGTGTCCACATTCACTGCAAAGACAGGTACAGCGGAACTAGATATTCATTTAAAGACTCCTCCATCCTTTCCTAACACCATGCCTGAGCTCTATTGCTCCAGTATGCCAAGCTTACAACTTCCAAAATTATTCTTAGTTACGTCTAAATGTCAATAGTGCCAAATTAGGAAAGCTTTGCAATCTTGACTTGATAAAAACTGCATTGAATCTCTCCAACACATTTCATCCAAGACCCCTTCAGGAACTTGCAGTAATGTAGAACTTTTAACATTGCACAACATGCCAAAATACTTCATACACATGTAACCAAATCAAAGACCTTGGGACATGCAACCAAAAGCTTGGCCAATTAGGTTGACTTTAAGATGTGCCTCAAAGGAGAAGAAAGAGCAGAGATGTGGAAAGGGTCAGGGAGAGGACTTCAGAGTCTTAAACTGCTGAAGGCATGGCTGCCAATGGTGTGGTGAAGACAGTACAGGGTGGAAAGAGGGCATCTCTCATACCAATGCCAGTTATGGAGCTGGAGGAGTTTACAGGGATAGAGCTCAGAGCGATCTGAAATCACAGATGAGAGGGTTAAAAATCGAGGCAACACAGACACAGATCTCAGTGCAAACTCAGATACAGGCACAGACTTTGGGATGTGCTCACATTGTGGGAGATGGGAGTGGGAGGTTGGCCTGGAATGGCTGAATCTGGAGGTAACAAAAACAGGGATGAGGGCTTTGCGAGCAGATGAACCGAGGCAACAATGGAGTGGAGATGGGCATGGCTGCAGAGGAGGACGTGGGTGGTCTTAATGGTGGGAAGGAGCCCTTAGCTCAGGGTTAGATAGGTTGTGAGGTTACAGGCAGTCTGGCTTTCCTCAGATACTGGGGTGTGATAGGCTCAGGCTCAGTGACTAGGGAACAGAATGACAAACTTTTATATATAAATATTAGGCCAGAGATTATTACAAACTTTGAAAAGTGTGTTAATCTAATGAAGGAACAAGAAGCCAAAGCACTTTTGTTGTCTGGACTCCCACTGTGAAATTCTATTGCTCCAAGCCCAAGATGGTGAGTGCAATAGAACAGGCCCAATACAATACGGCCACAAAGGCCTCTACCAGCTCCAGAGAAAATCATCTAAGTGCCAGATCATGGGGTGTGGGCTGGCGGTGTTTGGTTATGGTGAAGAGAGACTCAGAGAGAGGGGGTCACAGCATCAGGTGGCAAGGGAGCAATGGAAAATATGGACCTCAAGGGTTGATTTGGGGCATTGAGGAGTGCATGATTTTGGGGAAGGCTGTGTGGAGTCTGCAGAGGCAATGATCAGGTTGAAGTTCAAGGGTGAAATGGGGAAGATGGTCACAAAGGAAACCTCCAGTGGCAGGAGTTATGGGGGGGATGCGAAGTGGGGGCAATCTTACCTAGAAGAGGATCTATTCACAGGCCACAAATGCACAAAAGAACCTTCAGCAAGTGACAGGCAAACTTATGTGAGAACAACATACACCCCCGAATCACACAATTTTTGGGCATCCTGAAAAACCTTGGAGTATTGTGTTTGTCTTCAGTGCTAGGAATTCTGACAGACAGATTCATCGTACCACACAGGAGAATGTCTAGCCCAGTAACCCTGAGGGTGGATAAACTTCTGCTGTTAATTTTTTAAGCTACGGCAGTGCCTTGATCTTTGTACCAGTGATTGAATTGGCAAAGAAACAGCTCCAAGGTTGAAGACCAAAGCAATATCAGCAGCCAAAACCCCACCTATGCAGTGACTTTGAGCATTAAAGTGCCACATGAGGTTAATTATCAACCAAAGATTTTTAACAGCAAAAACAGAAGCAGGAGTAGGCTATTCAGTCCTTTGTGCCTGCTCTGCCATTCAAAAAGATCATAACCAGTGTCACTTATTTGTACAAACACCATACTGCTTTATTTTCTTAATATCTAGAAATCTATCAGTCTCTATATTGAATACACTCAGTGACTGAGCCTCCACGGCCCTCGAGTAAAACATTCCAAAGGTTCACTACCTCTGGGTGAGGAAATTACTTCTCATTTCAGTCCTGACTGGCAGACCTCTTATTCTGAGGCTGTGACCACTGGCTCTGAATGTCACGGGCGGGGAAAACATCAGCATTGCATCTATTCTCTCAAGCATCACAACAACTTTGTAGTTGGGGGTATTGAAAAGAAAACTCAAGGAGTAATTTTAGCCTAATTTACTGTGAGGCAAGTAATTTCTTTTAGAGAAAATGGGGTGAGCAGGGAGCAGCAGATACCCAAGTCTCCTGGGAATCAGGAGACCTTGGGAAGGCAGCTCAGCAATGTCCATGCTGCTTGTAAATTAGAGCAACAACACTTTTCAGGGCCTGGTTTTCCAAAGTTTTCTCTCTTCTTGCTGACAGTTTGCAATAGTGCTTGACTTGGCCAATGGCTGCTGAGCTCCAAGGTTTTGTGATTTTGAATTCCAAATGACAATTTCAGCACACAGCCTGGGGCTGAGGCTCCAGGGCAGTGTTGGGGGGTGGGGGGGGGG
>JARFYF010000059.1:12488982-12505284 GCA_030265395.1 Rhina ancylostomus | reverse complement strand
GTATAAAACATTATCTGTTGCCTAACCAACGCATTCAAGTCCTAGTCAACACATAATAGGAAGTATGTGATAGCACTAGAGATGACGCAGAGGTGATTTGCTAGGATGTTACCAGAACTGAAGAATTATTGTTGTGAGAAAAGATTGCCTGGACTGGGTCTTTTATTAGATAGGTTAAACATTAAGGACATTTTTCCCTCAACAAGAGATTTTACAAAATAAGGGTCAGATTTCTATTAATTGATAGGTTAGAGGGGAGTAGAAAAAATTACTTCTTTCTGCCCAAAAGATATAAGGAGACAGAGTTATTGATATTCAAGATGGGTTAATAGAATTTTGAATATTAAAAGAATCAAAGATTTGTGTTGGACAGTGGCACTCAGATAAAAGACTTTATTGAATGGCAGAGCAGGAGCAAAGAGCAGAATGGCCTTCTGCTTATGTTCCTTATGTTCACTCAATTGAATGGAGAGAGGCAGAAAAACCTCACCACATACAAAAAGGTATATGAGCAACTGAACAGCTACAAACTGCAGGGATATAGAGCAAGAACTGGGAAGTCGGATTACCATAACGTCTATTTTTGGTCAGCATGGACACAGAGGGTCAAATGGCCTCTATCAGTGTCATAACCCAGCTCTGGTTTACTTAATTTATGAATTTTCACATAGAAATCTTTGCAGAAGTCAAACTGGCAATGAGGATCATTATGTTTCTCCCATCCCTAGACATGCTGGATACGAGGATTCCTGGTATGCAGCTCTTCATATGAAGCCCTACGCCAAGAGCACAAATGCTTAAAGTTCACCTGAGAATTTGTTCCCGAGTCCCATAACTTGTAGTAGCAGGAACAAAATAAAATTGATCAGCTTATTTTAATTATAAGCATTAAAGTAGGTGAGAATATATGTGATATGCACTTCCAGATAATGCTAAGCACAGCCTCCTGACTCGTTGTGGACCTTTCTGCCACTTTACAAAAGGATAAAAGTGCTGATCATAATGACCAGACACATTGTACAATTACACTGAGCCTTTCTCCAATCAATCAGCAATGGCACAGCAGTCCGAGGTACAGCCGCTGATGAACCTATCTCAACATGGCAATAAACAGTTTGCATTGTGTGACATGGCATCACCCCAGCCTTTTTAACAGTTAACATGATACACGCTGCAGGAAGTTTCACATGTTCACTAAACCACAAGATTGACTGCAATATGTCAACATGTAGATTGTTTTCCTGAAGTAACAAACCCCCATCGATGATTCCAGTTTCTTTGCAGCACACTAGCTCCATGGCTAACAGAAGATCTCCCCTCCCCTGGTTTGCACTATTAACTCAAAACCACCTGTTAAAGGCAGATTGCAATCTAGCCAGAGGGAGCTGGCAACCTTCCTGCAGCCCTTCTTGAAAAGTATTTGACCTCTGCAAAGCATGAACTCCAGAATATAGCATTTTTGGGCAGCTTAACAGATACCAATACAATCTGCCTTCTCTCAGTAATCCAATGCATTGAGCTTCAGCAGTGAGAAGAAAATAGATTTGTAAATGCATTTAAGAACTATTTTAGAATATCAAAAACAGAAAATGATGGAAACACTCAGCAGGTCAGACAGCATCTGCGGAAAGAGAAACAGAGTTCACATTTCAGGTCAAAGACCCTTTATCTTTCTATCATTTTCTGTTTTTATTTCAGATTTCCAGCACATGCAGTTTTTAAAATTTTACTTAAAGTGGCTCTTTCCTTTCCACAAGCTACATCTCTTTCCAAAGTCGATCCTCTTGTTCACTGATTTCCTTGCATGTTCCTGGCAAATACTTCTGCAATTGCTAGCCACACCTCCCCACCTACAGCACCACATGTGAACCGAGGATATTTCGGTGGGATATTTAACTATGGATGGCATCATCACCATGACTGATTATGTTTACCAACTCCACCACACACATTCCTCCTGCACAAGATCATCAGTATACCACCAGAACTCAAAAATTCAAATCATTATAGACTGTAGAGACCAGGCTTGTGTTCCCTTGAGGATAAGAGGTGAAGATGAATTAATTGAACTGTTTAGTTTGATTAAATAATTTGATCAGATTGACAAAAACCATGTCCTCTTGTGGGGAGTCCAGAACAAGAGGTCATCATATTACAATCAAAGCCAGGAATCAAAAGGTAGTGTAAATCTGGGTCAATCATGCCCATTCTCACTGGTGGGTCAGAGGTAGAGAGTTAGCAGCTTCAAATTCCTGGGTGTTAACATCCTGGATGACCTGTCCTGGGGCCAGCACATAGTTGCAATCATGAAGAAGGTGCACCAGTGCCTCTACTTTCTTAGAAGCTTAAGGTGATTTGGCATATCGCCAAATACTCTAACAAACTTCTGCAGATACCCTGTTGAAAATATCCTTTATTCCATGGTCCACTGCTCTCCCCCACCAGATTCCTCCTCCTTCAGCCTTCGGCCTCTTCTATCACCTCTCAGCTTATGACATCTTCTCCCCCTCCCACTACCTTCCCCCTCTCACCTGGTCTGGCCTATCACCTGATCTCACCTATCCTCCAATCTCACCTATCCCCCCTCCTGCATGTACTCCTCCCCCTACCTTCTTAGTCTGGCTTCTGCCCTCTTCCTTTCCAGTCCTGATGAAGTGTCCTGACCTGAAATGTCAGCTGTTTATTTCCCTCCATGGATGCTGCCTGACCTGCTGAGTTCCTCCAGCACTTTTTGTGTATTGCTCCAGATACAACCAACATCTGCAGAATTTTTTGACTCGTTGAAAGCATCCTGACTGCTTTCACCAGGGCCTGAAACAGCAATTCCAATGCACAGGAATGCATGAGGCTGCAGAGAGTGGTGGACACAGTCCTGTCCATCACGGGCACTGCCCTCTCCACCACTAACAGCATCTACAGGAGGCACTGCCCCACCTATCACCCAGGACCCCCACCGGGCAGGAGGAAGCAGCGAGAAGACGGTATGGCCCTGAAGTCCCACACCACCAGCTACTTTCCTACAACTATCAGGTTCTTGAACTGACCTACAAAACTTTAATCCTACCTCAGCAACGGAACACGACGGACCACTCTTGCACCACCCTGGACTTTGCTTTTGCTCTAATGTTTTGCACAATCAGACACGTTTTTTTCCTCTTCACTGCCTTGTATAATTTATGTTCTGTGTGTTGTCTGAACCTACTTGCCTTGTGCTGCTGCTACAAGGAAGTTTTTCATTGTACCCGCACCTCACTGTAATTGTGCCCATGGGCAATAAACTCGAGTTGATTTGACTTGAGGAATCAAAAGGCGGTTGAAATCTGGGTCAATCTGCCCCCAAAAAGCTGCAGAGGACCACGGGGGAAGCAACAAAATATCAAGCAGGCTGACCGAAAGATGTTCGTGGCGGGAGACATGGAAGCAAGGCAAGGAGATCCAAGACCCGGGGAGGGGGTAGTAAAGTAGAGGGGCAGAATGGCTTGCTGCTCTGGGGCCCTCGGCCGACTCCCATCGGGCGGGATGAGCTCCAGGTCGCACGGCCAAGGCCCGCGGGTGAGCGCAGGCCGGGCCCTTCGGTGGGTGGGAGGCGGGCCCCCTGTTTCCCCCTCCCCGCCGGGCGCCCTCCCCCCGCCAGCCCCGACCCCCCGACCCACGGCAACTCACGGTCTTCCCCGTCCGATTTCATCGCCCCGAGCAGGACCGTCGTGCGTGCGTGGGGAGGGAGCAGCCTCTCTCTGTGTCACCGAGCGCTGCTCCTCCTCCCAGCCCAGGAGGAAGCTGCCTGAGCTTCACCTGCACCGGCAGGAATTTGAGCCCCCCCAGCAGGTTTGCTCCCTGCTCAAACATGATGTCATGGGAGGCTGGGAGAGCTCCTGCCCCTGCACACAACGTGGGTGCTGGGGGGGGGGGGGTGGATTTCCCTCTTGGAGCTTGTCATCCGATCCTGCAACCTGTTCCTTTGTCTCTGGGTCCTGGAAGCTCTTCACCAGGTGGCTGATCACCTTTCGAGCATTGTTTAGTGAGAGCCTCCTCCCCCAAACACTAACTGCAGGGATCTGTTCACAAGGAAGCCCCAGTCACTCAGCGAGGGATCCTCAGCTCCGTAGACCCGGCCCCCCAGGGGCGAAGCTGTCTTTATATTTTTATGGCTGGTTTATATTTGGATTATGAGATGATTGCAGGATCGTGGGCTCGGGATTTTTGCCGGTAAGGCTGCCAAATGCCCGCTGACACCTGCCTCCTGGAATCGGTATAAAAGGCGAGGGTAAAGAACTTGCATTTTTATTGGACCTTTGTCAACCTCGTGATTTCTGAAATTGCTTCACAGTCGCTGAAATGCTTTTCAAAAAGTGCAGTCACAGTTGTAAAACAAAAAAAAAGCAACTGCCAATTAGCAACAGCATAGCAAACTTCCACAAACAGCAAGGGAAAATGATCAGACAATATTCCCACCCCACCTGGTGTTGACTGTAGAATGAATATTGGTCAGAATTTCCTTGCTTTTTGAAATAGTATCGTGAGTATTGGTAAAATACAGCAAAATTTCAGTTCTCAAGGTGAAAGTAAGGTTTTTTTTGAATGCCACCTGGAAGGAAATTAGGTGTACTTATTGGTAACAGCTTCCTTTTTTTTTACAGTGGCTCAACGCAACAGTGCAATACATTTACACCCTTTCAGACACACTGAACACTCGAATGCCAGTTAAATATCAAACTGGCCCACGAGTTTGAATGGATTGGTCATTTCACATTTGAGGATTACCCACAGCTTGGTTAGTTTACTGCTATTGTAAATTGGTTATCAGGAACATCACAGCATCAATGGCAAAGCAGTCCCTTGTTGCCACAATCACACTGTGAGGGGTCATGTACCATAGTTACAAGAAATTAGTGTGTGTTTTTCTGGTTTTCTGGCAAAAATACGATGGGAAATTGGGCTTTATGAGGTGAGAGTAAGCTATGTCAGCTACAATCATATTGTGTCACAGACCACCTAACTTGGTTTGCAAATAATTCATTATATTTCTTCATAGGCAGTCCATCAGGGTCAAGGACCTGTTTCCGCCATAGTCCTTGAAGAGGTGACTGATGAGGTCAAGGTCGGACTTGAACTCTGCAACACATGGGGCAGGAAGTGATTGAAGGGACAACCATGTCAGGTGAGGTGCTGGTCTCCTGGCATTGAAACTGGGCTTCCATGTAGTCCTGACACATGGACTTATGTTTCTCAGTGCCACCTACAACTTCTCCACTTTGAGCAGCCATGGGTCAAGAATTCCCAGGTGTCAGTGGGAATGTTTCATCCTTTCAAGGACATTTAGAGAACAACCTTGAACTTTTTTCTGCCTTCTGCTTGGTAATCTCTATCTATGACAGAGTTCGAAATAAAGTGTTGGTTTCAGGAGTCAGGTGTCACTGATAAACTACTTTTGAAATGCAGCTAGTGTTGCTTTATGGATAAAGATTGCAGTCATTTTGTTCCTAAAGAAGTGACACAATGAAGGATGTATGGGTGGAGTTGTGGTTAAGGGTTAATGTTGGCCAGGAAACTGGGAAAATGTCCTACTTGTTGATTTCATATGGCAGGCAGAACCATAATTTAAAGCATAATTAACAACTCTGACAATCTTGTACTCTTTCACCATAGCAGTGATGTGTCAGCTAAATTCTGTACTGCAATGGGTCTTAAAAACACAACTTCCTGACTAAAAGAACAATATTATCAACTAATCAAAAAAAAAAATGCTGGATTGCTCTTTCTTTGGCAATAGTCTGATTCATCATTCATCTTCACATGGAGGCTGCTTTCTCAGAGGAACAAAACAAATTCACACCCGTATAGTGAGGTGTGTTCTGAGACTGAATCTGTTCTAGGGACAGAAAACATTGCTCTGCAAATCTGACCCATTCTGTCCCTGACCTGACATTGTTTTTAGAACCAAGGCTGACTGTTCTGGATTTAACCCACACTCCACCTGACCTTGGTATACAAATTGCTGACATTAGGTTTCTAAAATGGAAAGCAGTCCTGAACGTTTGTTTTAAAATATGAAGAGTTTCATTCTCCATCCCTCAATAAACAAAAAACAAGAAAATCCTTTGTCCAGTGCTGAAGGTGAAGACAAATGATTCAACAAAATATTTAGGACCAGGTGTAAGCTGCCTTGTTCTTCAAGCATACTCCACCATCCATTACTATTATAACTGATCTTTTAACTCATTGCCATTTTCCTATATTATCTCTGTATCCATTGATTACATTTTTTAAGAAGTCAATGTATTGAACGATGCTTTGAATTAATTCAGTGGCTGAGCCTCCATAGCCCTCCAGGAGATTCCAAAGATTCATCAACCTCTGTGTGAAGAAATTTCTTCTCATTCCTCCTTAACTCTTATTCTGAGACTGAACCCAGTTTCAGGGTCCTAAGCTGGGGAAACATCTTCCCTGCATCCAACCTGTGTAGACCTACAAGAATTTTGTAAGTCCCAATGAGATAAACTCTCATTCTTCCAAACTCTCAAGTGTATTGGCCTAGTTCACTCAATCTCTCCTTGATTGGCAAAACTGCCATCCCTAAAACTAGTCCAGTGAATCTTTGCTCCACTTTTGCTATGACAAGTAAATCCATTTTTTAAGTAAGGTGACCAAAGTTGCACAGCAGTCCAGATGCAGTCTCAACAAGACCCTATATAATTCCAATAAGACCTCTTCACTCCTGTACTTAAAAGAAAGGATTTCTTTCAAATAAAAGCCAGCATACTATTTGCCCTCCTAAATGCTTGCTGCACCTGATCGTTCACTTTCAGTGACTTATGTGCAAGGACATTCAGGTCGCTTTGAACATCAATATTTGCCAATCTATCACCGCATGAAAAATACTCCAGTTTTCTGTTTGTGCACCAAAATGGATGACCTTACATTTTTCCACGTTATATTCCATCTGCTGTGTCCCATCCATGACTTAGATTTGTTAACAAACCCTCCTCACAACACACAATCTTGATTTTGTATCACCAGTGCATTTGGAAATGTGATATTTTGTCCCCTCAACATTGTCATTGCTCGAGTTTGTGAAAAGCTGGGGTCCAAGCATTAGTACCTATTGGTTACAGCCCGCCAGCTTGAGAAAGACCTGTTTATTCTCACTCTTTGCTTTCTGTCTGTTAACAAGTTCTCAGTCTGGACCAGTACATTATCCCCAGTTCCTTGTGATTTAACCTTGTTGACCAACGTCCTGTTTGGGACCTCATCAAAAATCATCTGAAAATCCAAATACACCACATCCACTGGTTCCCCCTGATCTATTCTATGAACACATCCTGAGACCTCCAATAGATTAATGAATTCCCTTTCAGAAATCCAAGCTGACCTTGCTCAATCCTATTATCCTTTTCTGTGTGTTCTTTTCTATATCTTTCAAAACTCCAGGATGTAAATTATCAGGTTGTTGGTACTTATTGGCTTTCAGTCTCACTAACTTCTGTTATACTTTTTTTTAATTAATGTTAATTTCCTTCAGTTTTTCAATATTGTTAGACCCTTGGTCCTCTGGTGTTTCTGGAAGGTTTATTTGTGTTTTCTTCCATGAAAACACATAAAATATTTCTTTGATTTCACTACTATTTCCTTATTCCCCATTATAAATTCTCCCAAATCTGTCCATAATGGACCTACACGTATCCTTGCTAGTCCTTTTCTTTATACATACCACTATAAGCTCTTACAGTTCATTTTGAATCTTACATTTTGATCTTACATCTTCATTCTGTCAATTTCTTGTTTTTCCTTTGCTGAGTTCTAAAATGCCCCCAATGATTTACCGTCATCGTTAATTTCTCCTGCACCCATGAAGGACCACCTTATCTGTTGTACTTCAGAGCCATCAAGAAAGAGTATTTTTTTTCAAATCGTGTAATATTCCTTTAAATGCTAACCTTTTAATGTAGCTTCCCAATTTGCCCCCCCCACCTTTGGAGTTTTGTTTAGGTGTAAGACCCTGATTTCTGATTGAACTGTGTGACCTTCAAACTCGATGTACAATTCCATATTATGGTAACCCTTCATAAAGCCCTCTTTACAAGAGGACTATTAATTAATCCATTTTCGTCATGCAACAAGATCTAAAACAGCCTTAAACTGCAGTTGGTTCCTCAACAAATTGATCAAGAAAACCATTTTATATATACTTTATGTAAATTGTTCTTACATATTGCTGCTAAATTGACTTATCCTCTTGTTATGTAGTCTGAAACCACCTGTGGTTAATGTATTACCCCTGCTATATACACCTTCAATTTCTTGATTTATGCCTTGCCCAACATTGCCTTTAAACAACTCCCACCCATGTTTTCTGCCCTTTGATGTTTCTTAATTTCACCCAGATTCTAATTCTACATCATGATCTGCTGAGCCAAGATCATTTCTCACCACTGCACTGATCTCACCACATACTGATAGAGCTACCCAACCTCTTTTACTTTTTTGCTTGTCCTTCCTAAATGTTGAATACTCCTGAATATCAGCTCCAAGTTCTACTCACCCTGAAGTCATATTATTGAAATGGCAACTGATCAAACCCATTTACTTCTACTTGTGCCATTTTAATTCATCCACCTTGTTACCAAAACTGTCAACATAGCCTGCCAATGACTCCAAATGGACACCTGATACATCCAGAGTTTAAATGACCTGGATAAAGTACTGAGCCTGGCTGGCATGGCTCAGGACCTGAACCCAAATGCTCTGGAAGAACATGAGCCCGACTGGACCTGAACCCTTCACGTCTTGTCAGGTCCTGTCTTGGTCTTGTATTGGGTAACCAGCTCTAAACCTTTCAGCACAGTGAGTTCACCCTTTAAATAATGGCCTGAAGTTCCAGCTTACTGTTTCAAAATGAAATCGCCACCTACTTGTTGACATTAGCAAATGACCCCTCTCGCACTAAATACTGGGCAGAATGAGGTTTCTGCATAGAGTCCAACACAGCTCAATTACCAAGTGTTCAATTGTCCAATTTTAAAAAGAAAACCAGGAGACAAATTGTCTAGACTAAGCCATATCAGTGATCTGGAAAAATGGAAACAGCTTGTGAGACCAGGTCAATTTCCATGATCTGTAATATCCCCAACATTTGGGTTGTTAAGTAAGAAGAATGACAGGTCTGGACTTGAAAACTCTTGAGGTACTTCAAGTCTAGAACTACTTCCATTTGGAATTCAGTAGCAGTAAGGGAAATTTGCATCATCCACATATAACATAATCAAGCGGTGTATGAGAAACTTGTTTCATCCAGAAATCCTGAGGACCACATATTCCACAGCAGAAGGTGGAAATGTTGGTTGGAATGCAGCAGTAAGTACATTGTGCACACAGTATTCTGGATGGTTTTGCTTCAACTGATCTGGGCTGTGCGTGTTGTGTGTGTATTTGTGTCCATGGTTATATTCTAATCCACCCATGGCCCCACTTCTCAATATCTGTGTCCTTCCTCTATTAATACAATCCACTGAGAACCCTACATCTTTTTCATTGTCTTCTGGGCTTTCCTTTTGCACTCTAACCTTTTATCGATTATTGTGCCAAAAGCCCTGAAATTTCCTCCCCCAAATTCTCTGCATCCCTTTTATGGTCCTTAAAATTATCTGAACAAGCCCCAACCTCTTATTCTCTGTCCATTTTAGTTTGTCTACAACATTTCTGTCAAGTAGCTTGGGACATTTTGCAAGTCAAATTGTTATGGTTGCTTGTATATAGATGAGAATGAAAGAGAAGAAAGGAGATGGATACAAAGAGGTCACAGGTTGATATAGCTCCAGGCTAGACTATGACTTCATACAAAATATCAAGCCAATTTGGAGGTTACTAGTTGCCAACAACGCTCCGCCCACCTCAAAACGTGCCCCAAGTGCGATGGAACAAGAAGAAAAAAAGGTATAAAATTATGAGAAGCTAAGGATGAGATATTTTTCACAAGACCCACACATTTAATGAAGGCACAAAAGTTGGATCAATAGAGACTGTGAAGGCAGCAGGTTCCCCCTCCCTGCAGTGAATGTAATGCTGCCAGCCTGGGGAAAATGTTAAAAGCATCTCCTTGGTGTTCCAGACAGTATGGAACTGGTTTATTTGAATGGGTCAGTTAACACGTGCATTCCTGCCATTCAGTCAGGCTGAAACTGGGACAAAAGGAGAAAGGCAAGATTGGAATAAGGAAGTTCTGGCTGCTCTGGGCAGGGAAGAAAGAAACAGAATGAGGAAAGGTTGACATGCATTCATACAGCATCTTGTCATCTCTCTGAAATGTTCTGAAATACTTCTTCATGCCATAAATGACTTTGCACTGAAGTAATAGGCATTGGAATAGATCTTGACGTTAGAGTAAAACAGATGGTAACAAGTCAATGGGAATGATGGAGAGGGGTTTAACTGGGCTGCTCTCTCATTCTCACATGTATTATTCTATCAAATTCTCAATAAAATGTGGGGAAATCTGGCAACCATTTTGCCCACACAACATCCTACAAACTGTAGTGAAATGAATGTCCAATTAATTTGTTTCCAATTGAATGAGAAATGGGGACCTGTACAGCAGAGGAACTTGCTTTTTCACTGAGTTGGGAAAAACTGAACTTTATTCTGCATCTAATCAGTGCTTTACCTGACCTGAGAACAAAAGACCCCTGTGTGGCAGGGTACGAGGGGGCATGCCGAAATTCAGGTCGAGGCTCTGAAAGAACAAACTGACATTTAATGAATAGGATAAAGAGTTGATGAGAGACCAATCATTCATTTAACACCATTAAAGAAAATTATATTATCATCTGTCATTCCTCAGCTTGTGTAATGAATTCCAGCCTCAGGTGACACTACATTTGTCTTCTTCACGTAATCTGTGAAGTGTTGGCAGATACACATGGCGAGGATCCAGATCCACCTCCTGCATCTGAGAGTGTTGTGCCTAAATGCCATGAATGAGAAGCCCCGTATTCACAGCTGGGCTTACTAAAGGAGAAACTGGAACGGTTGCATTCTTACAGCTTTCTGGAATGTCCTTTTTTTTATTTGGATCATTATATTACACACAGGAGAGAAGTGAGGCAGGGCAGGAGGGCCCGGCTGCAACTCCCTGTCTGGACCTTCAACTAGGATACCTCTGGATCACGGAAATGAAGATGTGACAGATGCAGCAAACCTGAAGTATGAATAGCAAAAAGTGGACAACCTTCAGCAGGTCAGACAGCATCTTTGGAGAAAGGAACATGGTTAACCTTTCATGTTGGTGACCTGTTGTCTGAGCTGGGAGATAAATGAATTGGAGACCTGCAGTTCATCAGCTGTTTCTCTTGCTGGAATAGGTGTGGATTCTTGGTGTAGGGGACGCAGAATGGGCTCATTAATGTCACTTGCCAGGCAAAAAACCAGAGACCTACTGGTCTCAGATCAAAGTGTTCATGCCTCTGAGCTGGAAGTCGTTTATGCGGAAATACACAGGATATGCTGCGCAGAGGCAGACCGTTCAGCCCAAGCAGCCCATGCTAGTATTTCTCCACTCCAACCACTATCCATCTTTCTTCATTTAAATCTACTCAATACCCTTAATTCCATTCTTGTTCATTTGTTTGTCCAGGCTCCTCTTAAATATGTCTTTATTATTTGCTTCAATCACTCCCCGTGGTAGTGGGTTCCATATTGTCATCACTTTTGGATTAAAAACGTACTTCTAAATTCCCCTTGGATTTTTTGGTGACCACCTCACACTGATGTTCTCTTGTTATGCTCTTCCACACAAGTGAAAACGTTCTCTCTGCATCCACTCAATCAAAATCTTTCATCTAAAGACCTCTGTTAGTCACCCATCAGCCTTCTTCACTCAACAGAAAAGAGGCCCAGACTGTTCATCCTTTCCTGATAATATACCCTTGCATTTCCAGTGTCACCCATGTAAATCTATCTCCTTTAGTGCCTCCTTATTTTGATAATATGGCAACTTGAACTGTGTGCAATACTTTCTGTGTGATCTAACCAAGGTTCAGCAGTGACATGACTTCCCTACTTCTTGATTTTATTCCTCTAGATATAAACTATAGTGCTTCCTTTGCTTTTTCTTTGTTCAAACTCTCTCTCTCTCAGCGAAGGGGATGTAATATTGATTGATGATATTCAACAGCACAATCTACGTCTGATTTGTGGCATCACTGGATGCTGTGCAAGTACAAGTGACAGGAGAGCTGATCCATGGGAATACTTTATACCAGTTGGACATGGTTATTGAGATCAACTTACATTTTCCTCTTCTTTCCACCACCACTGACAGGAAGGTGCACTTGGGGTAACCCAATACACTCAGGACATTGTAAAATAGTGTGCCACAGGCAATTGTACTGCCATTGAAATGCTTGAAGGGATGCATCTTTCTGGTGGGTGATTAAACTGGGATCCATTCAGCTCATTCTGGTTCAAGGCCCAGCTACTCAACCTGATGGAATGTGGCAATGTGTTTCAGGTTCTAGTCTGGTCAGGCAGCAAAATAAATTACCAGTCCTCAGGCTCGGGTCTGACTGGATTTGAGTGCCTGAATGCATATCTGAATATCCATCCAATGTCACTATTTAATGTGGACTTCCTTATGTTATTTGGATAACATTCTTTCCAAAACCAGAGTTGCCAAATCATTGATTAACTGGTTATTCATCTCATTACCATTAGTGTGTAAGTGCTTTTCATAAATTGGCCATGAATCCACCTTCAAAACACTGTCAAGAGCACTTAAAGCTATTTATTTTGTGTGAAACATTTTGGCCACTTTTTTCCACAGTCATTGTAACTGCACATTTGCTACTTTCCTGCTTTTTCTGCACTCAACTACTGACCTTCACTGGAATACAAAAGCTGCTATTTGTTTACACTCTGCTAAGTTATGTAAAATGCTTTTGTGAGTCACTGTTTTGTGGGAGGTCTAAGGCGTCACCGTAATTTAACTGGAATTGTAAAGCTCACTAATCGCCTGTTGGCTTGCAGAGGAAAATAGTGGCAGCCAAATGCGTGTAGGAGGGGAAACTAAAATATATTTTAATAATTAAAAGCTTCAAGTGAACCACATTCATTTCAGTTGCACTTTGCATGGAAATAAAAGAATGGCATGAAAATTGTTCTTTCCCCAAAGTATCAGGTTGGAGTATCTCATCACCACTACTGCCATTGTAAACAACAATTACGACAATCTAAACAAACCACACTGGAAAAAAGCATTTTACACTGCAGTTGGAACCAGGACTGGAGAACGTCAGTAGTCTTATGCTCATCATGATAATATGGCCAACCAGTTTCACACGTAAGGGATCAGCTTGTGCCACCTTCAGCTCTAGGCTTGGAATGGTTCTCCCAGAAAATGGGCATCAATATCTGAAATCCACCTACTTGTCCTCCCCCACCATTCAGAGCCCCTTTGATGGTCTGTTTATGGAACTGCCATTAGATCAGGTAGTGGGAGAGTCAGGTCTCCAACACTGGCAAGGGATAAGCAAGGAGCATTGGCCAATGCTGCTCTTGACTCAGTAGGACTCATGTGTTGGGAATCAGCTACAATGCCAAAGCACTTTCGATCACAAAAGGGGGCTTTGGTAGAAATTTCTACTTTAATGGTGGAGCAAGCTCAAATGTTTGAATGAATTTGTGCTGTTCTTATTTTCTAGGAATGAGGATTTTCTGTGGGCTCTGACAGTTTGATACAGATGTGCCATTTCAGAACCAACATGCCAGTACCCTGCTGATAAATTAAGTACCTGTGCTGCTTTGAGGTAACGTGGCCTGTTAACAAGCTTCCATTGCATGCGAGGTAAATAGTGACAACATAAACCGAAGCAGGAAAAAGTAACACAACCATTGCATTTGTTTGATATTATTTAAACCAGTCTTGTGTGTCAGTGTTTTGGAGGAGGCTTTGGTGCATCTCCCTGGTAAACTGCACCCTCAATCATTTCTTCTTCCTACAATTTTAAACCTTAAACTTAACTTGGGATATTTGAATGACTTTGCATTCCTACATTAGCCAATCACAAGGGAATCTCAGCTTCTTTAAAGACAAAGTCATTTGGGAAACAGTTGTATATCAAAAACAATCCCAAGATTTGTCACAGGAATGTAGCTGACCAGGACTAACCCAGGCTTATAAAACTTTTATTCATGGGCGCAAGGAGCTGGCTATTCCATTTCTCAAGCCTGATCTACGGGAGGAGGGGTTGGGGCATAATGGGCAGACACCCAACTGTTGCCCACAAATTTCTTTCAAAATGTTCCCCTTGAAGACGTTTCTACAAATGTAGTGGGGCTTGACGGCAAAGTTTGATGTCGATCTGTTTTCAGAAGGGAAAAAAATGAAACACTTTCTCCAGCTCGGCATCTTGGTTCTGTCAACCCAGCATGGATGTGCAACATTTGACATTCGTACTCTGCAAAATTCTTTCAGAACATTTTGAGGTTTTCCATTGACCACTCCCACCCCTATCTCCAGGACTAAAAGCTTCTTGGAGAAGGAATTACATATTTTCACTCCCCTTTGTGTGAAGGGTTATCCCTGACATCCTCTTTGAATGATTTAACTCTAATTTTAAGCCTTTGTTCCTTGTACTGGCCTCCCCACTGGAGGAAATGGTTTCTCATCTGGCACTTCATCAATTCATTCACTTTAAACATTTGAGTTAAATCTGGCTTTTTTACACAAGGGAATACTTTTCTTTCAATTAACTTACAGGATGTGATAGACACGAACAAAGCCAACATACATCACCCATCTTCAAGCCTCATTCCTGCAATAAAGTATTCTGGGCAAAGCTTGTTCCCATGTGTGCTTGCCAACCAGTTCAATGGTAGAACAGGTAGCAAACACAGGTCTTTCACAATGCACACTGAACATTTTTTCCTGAATTAAAATTCATGCCTGGTTTGCGGGAGGAGGGGTTGAGGAATAGTGGAGTGGGGGTGGGAACCCAATTGTGGCCCACAAATTCCTTTGAGTCAAAGTATGTTTTTGAAGGTGTCGCTACAAATGCAATGAGGAAGAGGGCCAAAGTGTCGATCAGTTTTGGGAAAGCAAGAAAATGAAAAGCTGTACTCAAAAAATGATTTCTGGGACTCAAATATTGCAAATGAAATCCTGTTCAATAAAACTAGATTACAACCTTGCACCAGCAATAATAGGCTGCCAAGTTTGACGGAATCGATCTCAGTTCATGTCTTGCAAGCTGAAAAGAATTTGAAATGTTGTGTGATTTTTCTATTTTGGTTTCTTTCTCTTTCTTTTTCTCTTTTTACCAAAGTATGTGAGGCTCTTCAACCCATCTTGCTCATGTTTCCACAATAACCAACAAGCCTGCTGTGCAACATCTCACCAGCAACTGAATATCTTTTGAGCTGGATATCCCTTCGCTGGCCTATTCCAAGTGAGGATAGGTAGTGGGGAAATTTATCTTGTTTTCTGCAGGTGGAAAACCCTAACCCCCTTCCACAACCTACCAAATGCAAACACCAATGTGCAGAGTACCAATCCCTTTCCATTTGTCTCTTGCTTCTGCATCCCATATGGAGATAGGTGTAGCTGCAAAGTGGTTAAGTTACTGAATTATTAGCCAGAGTTCTTGACTAGTGATCCAGTCGTGGGTTCAAATCCTAACCATTGCAGCTGGGGGATTTAAATTCATATAAATGTGAAAATTATAAAAAGCAAATCTCATTAACGGTAAGGATTGCAGGGATCCCATGGAGTATGACAATATTTGAAGGAGATTGCTGGGAGTGTCTCAGTAATTACAGTGGCCCTTCAGAGTATTTTGATTCTTAGAAATGTGTCATTCTTTTCAGAGAATTATAATTAGTGCATTGTTATTTAAAGGAATCTATGGAATGGTCGATTTTCACCGCCGATGTCAAACTCTGCCAGCGTACGTAAGGTGTTGCTACATGCACAAGTACCAGTAACCATGAAACAACCCAATTACCACATGAACCTATCTGGTTCACCTCTGTCCTACAAGAATTGAGATGCCCATCCTTAAATGGCGCATGTGTAACCAGACCCACCGAACTACTAACTGCCTCCTCAGTTCAAGGGTGATTAGAAATGGACAATAAATGCCAGCATTGCCAGCGATTTGCACACATCATGAATGAATAAATAAAAGAACAAGATCTTTACCCATAGCTGAGGAGAAGGGCAGCCCTTCAGAAGGGAAAAAGCTAATTGCAATCCCTAAAATCACCCAGCATGAGGATGTAAACTGAGAACATTTCCTGCCACCGAGAGTTGGT
>JARFYF010000059.1:12463326-12476078 GCA_030265395.1 Rhina ancylostomus | reverse complement strand
TAACATCTTTTGATCTCAGCTGTGACTATGGACCAGGCTGAGATCAAAAGATGCAGGGAGAACCATGACAATTTTGTGATTACCTAGAGTGGGGATAATTCTGTACAGATGCACTTCCACATGGGACCTCCAGCGCAGAGCAGAAATTCCAGGCAAGAATGTTATAGCTCACCAGCATATCCTCACTAAACTGTCTTTTGTACATTTCCCCCATTTACTTCCTTGCTTTAAAGAGCTGATGCGCTGGGCATGGTTTCACAGGCAACAAGAACTCCGCCAATCCATCAGTGAAAGGGTACTTCTCAAACTCATGTTCGCATCCCCTGAGGCAGAGAATTCCAAAGATTTGCAATGCTGTGAGTTAAAGAAATTTCTGCAGACTTCATACTTATGCAGCTAACCCCTTGCACTGTGGAGAACTAAGAAATTAATCCATGGTCAACGCTGCTAAATGTTGCATTACTATGTTGTACCCTCAAATCTACAATTTATTTGTTCCAATCATATGCTCTGGTGCCTTCTCCATTTTGTAGCCTGCCTGGGGCTCCTGTACTTTGGGGCCATGCTCTTCAATCACATAGATTGCCTGCTCAATTTGAGATGGATGATACCATCTCTTTGCTGGTATGTATAGGCTTGTGGGCTGCTTGCCAGCATCTGATGTTTTCTCAGTTGCTTGCGCATCATTGGACAGCACCAAAAGCCTAGCGGATGCAAGAAATTTAATTCTGTTTGCAAACTCTTCCATTGCATAGATCCAAAGTGGGTTTAGTCCTGCTTCCTCAGTGTTTCTTGAACTCAATGTTTGAAGTAGAAAATATACATCTGTACCTAAACATGTTAAAGTTTGTGAGATTGTACCTGCACTTACAACATATGCATTGTGAGTTTCTATCTAAATGTTTGTTTGTGACTACATCAGTTGGGGATTGGATTAATATCCTGTGATTCTCTGTCTTTCTTAAAACTCTTGTCTCAGAGTTTGAGAAGAACCCTTTCACTGAGATATTGTTGGGGTTCTGCTGCCTATGAAACCATGCCCAGCACATTATCTCTTTTAGGCAAGGAAGTAAATGGGGGAAACATGCAAAAGGCAATTTAGTGAGGATATGCTGGTGGGCTCAATTAGAAGCTTGTGAGTTGAGTTCTAACTTCCAAGCCTTAAGCACAAAGAATCTATACTTATACTCCAATGAACAGTAAGAATGTTGTGCTGTCACAGATGTTGTCTTTCAAATGAGCTGTTCAACCTTCTGCCCTACTGGGTAAAACATTCCATAGGATTATTTCAAGGAAAAGCAGGTCCTGGACAACCTTGGCTGACTAGCCATAAAATGCTCATCGTATGTGGTACTGCAGAACATGATGTTAGGCTGCGGTATGACGGCATTCAGCCAGTGTGATGAATGCTCAGGCTTGCAGTCTCACTGCAGAATATTGCTGTGGACTACAGGGTCTGTAGCTAAGCTCAATGCTCACAGAATTTCAGTATTATTAAACCCACATTCATTTTGGCAATGACATAACTGATTCTTAAGAAATGTAGGTCGGAAGAAAAAAAACATAAGTTAGGATGGGAAGAAGATTCTGCATTCACGGTTAAAGATGATAAATTGTGCCTCATCTGTAAAGCATTTCCCACTCACTATGAAGCAAGCAATTGAAAACATAACCATGAAACTGAAGTGCAAGTTTTCATCAGGATATCCTCCCAGATCAAAATAGAACAAGGTAACTGCATTCTTTTTAGTCACGTGAAATGTTAGTAATAAAAGGGCATGTAAAAAGGTTGTGTGTGCCTTGTGGCTCTCAAACCTCTCAATGCTATTGTAGGTGCTCCAAGAATCAGGAGCAACAAACAATCCGCTGGACATACTCAGCGGGTTGAGCAGCATCTTAGGGAGGAAAGGAATTGTTGACATTTCGAATCAAAACCCTGCATCGGTCCTGATGCAGGGCTTCGACCTGAAACTTTGACAATTCTTCCCCCCCCACCCCACAGATGTTGCTCGACCCACTGAGTTCGTCCAGCAGATTATTTGTTGTTCCATATTCCAGTATCTGCAGTCTCTATATCTCCAAGAATTGGGTTTGCCCACTCTGTACACTATCAACACAAAACTTTCTTTTCTATGGTGTTGACGCATGAGATTATTAGAATGTGGAATTGCAGTCATGCGATCACTACTGGCCAGTAAACTGGGTCTAATCTTCAGCAATTCTTTGTAAACATGGACAGACAGGTTGAACATAAAGTAGAATATTTTTTAAATGTTAACGTGATTTTAAACATAGCTGATTGTAGAATCAGCAGCTTCCATTTCTGGAAATTTATTAATCCTCTGCATAAATGAAGAAAGGTTTTTGAGAAAACAAAGTGACCCCCCAGTAATGTAGTCAAAAAGCAGCAATGTCAGAAGGAGATGCACAGGATCTTTGGTTATGTGACACAACAGTCTGTAATCACATCTCCTCCACACTTCAGCATTCTGACAACACAGTGCAATGGAGATAAGCAGCCAATTCATCCTGAATCTAACTCCAATTTGTCAAGAAGGCTTTCGCAAGATTTACAGTGAAAAACTCGTTTCTCACTGTTCAGAACATGACAGAGTGGACAAATTAATGCGAGGAAGGAAAGGTGGAGTACACAGGGAATATTTGCACTGAATAGAACAACAGCTCCCTTTAATTTACTGATTCTTATCCTGTACTGGCCCCGTCCTTGATTCCTCCCAAGAAGATTCCACCACCCCTACTCCATGTCCTGACTCCTTTCTGAGACACACCATCCAGTGTCCTGACCCGTCCCTGGAACCCACCTCAATGTCAGTGACTCCCAACCTTGGGCTTGCAAGAATAATAGATCACAAAGACACTCAACAGGTATGTTGAAGTCAGGAACAACTTCCAATATAACTGGTCACACTTAGAAAAGGTTGGAAAGTTCTTCTCCACATATACTGACTCCCCTCCATGTCACCTCCCCACAGCACCATCTGCACCCCCAGGGCTAATCCCTACCTGACACATCCCTCTACAGGTACCAACTTCTCCCATTGCAACGATTCCTCTGCAGGATGCTTCTCCATAGCTACCGTACCCTTCCCTCCAACTCTGACCTCTCGTTCTGAAACCCTTCACCGGTACGGATTCTTCTCCTGGGTACAGTTTATGAGCATAGGTCAATTGCGGAGTCTTTATCTGTGTACCCCCTACTCTCCATCAAAATCAGATGCGTCACAGGGGAGCAGACAAGGCTCCACAAAACTTGCATTCCATGCTTGAGTGTGTAGTGCAGGCATGCAAAGCAAGCAGTAAATTTATGACCAGATGTTAAGGCCCATGAGGTAATGTAGGTAAGTCTGGGTAAAGTGCGATTTAAGAGCAGAAAGGACTGCAGGAGATAGCGACAGAAGGAAAGAAGGTGAAATAGACAATGATTGAGAAAGCCGACTGGATAAAGAGGTAGCTGAAGAAGCTTAAGCAGATGGAGATAAGAGTGTACATAAAAAAAATGGCCTTGTGCATTGTCCTAAATTCACAATCGCCTCTGAATAGACAAATGGACTCTCCCATCCATAATTTTTACAAATCTCTTCCAGCAAATTGTCATAGTTCTTGGCAATTTGAATTTATCGGGAGTCTTATGCTCTTTAAATATTTCATTCTCTTTGAATTCGCACATTAAACAGAGTTCAGACACATTAATGAGACAGATCATTCTGACAAGCTTCTCTCAGATGTCTCCAAATTGGTTAAAGTGTAGAATTAAATAGAGCAGCTTGTGTGAGTCACACAATTGGTTTCCCCTGCTGAGTAGGCACCCAAGTAGAATAAAAATTCAGGAAGAAAGTAAACACCAGCAAATGCCCATTAAACCATGGACCTCAATCCGAATAACTCCAAAGCCTTCCAGAATGGGGAATCAGGGGACCCAAGACATCAGCCATTTTCCAATGCATGTGCTGTCCATCTGGGAATCTGAAGCAGGATTTTCCTTGTCCTCATCCTAAGGTTGCTACTCACCCTGGCTTGTGTCATGATTAGCGAATGACAAATCTTCAACAAGTGGAAAAGGGACTATACTAGATGATAAGGCAGCCTTCTGCCCATCCCTGATTCCCTGTCTCTCTGTTGGACATGTTGTGATCAGATCCCAACTCTCCTCGTCTTAAGAAGCAGAGCAAGACCAGTTCTTAAATACATTGGTATCATGGTAATGTTTCATATGAGAGACTTGGGCAGTAGAATGGTAGAAGGTGCCTATGAAGGTGCACACCACAGCCTCCAGAGGAGGAACAAGGAGGGATAATGCTGACCCAGCCTTGTATCGCAGTTTGGGTCTGGCACAGCAAGTTTGGTGGGGTACCAGCGAGAAATTCCATGGCTGAATTTGAATGTCCTAAGGGGTATACAGTGAGAAATTCCATGGCTAGATTTAGTGTAAGGGAGGGGGCTATAAATCCCAAATAAGTAACCTTTTTCTCATCTACCCTTATTTCTAGCTGGGGAGATATAATGCATGCTGCTGACCTGCTGACAACAAAGAACGGATCTATCCAGTGTCTGTTTTGTGTTTAGAAATCCCACCTTTGATGACAAGTATTCAGCCGAAGTTGCAGGAACCAGGACTCCTGCATCTTCTGTTCAGAGAAGCCTCTTCAGCCAAGCTCTAGACTTACACAGCACAGGAGACCATTCCAGCCATCATATACATGCCAGCTCTTTGAAAGAGCAATCCAATTTGTCCCATCCTGCTGAACTTTTCCTGCAGCCCCTGCAAATATTTATTTAATTATACTTTGAAAGAAATGCTTTAATTCACTTCCTGCATCGTTTCAGGCAGTACATGATAAAAGTGATAGTATTGCTGGATGCCAATAAATGGAGCATAGCAGAGCTGTGGGAATCATGGTCCTGTTAAAGATGCTATCTGTGTTGTTAGTATTACTAACCTTTGATAGCAGAATACCTGTGCCTTGTGAATCAATGCCATGAACACAACATAATGCAGACCAGGGGCTAATGATAGGTCATTAACCAGAAATGTTAAATTCAGTTGCTCCTTCCACAGACGTTGAGCACTTCCACCATTTTTTGTTTTATTCCCAGTGTTATACACTCTTCCTGTGAACTGCCCCATTTACTCAGAGAATACCACAGCACAGGAGGAGGCTCTTTGACTCATTGTACCCTGCCAACGTTTTGAAAGAGCAATCCAATTAGTCCCACTCCTTTCTCTGTCCCCCTGCAATCTGTTCCTTTTCAAGTATTAATTATCTTTTGAACTTGTTTACACTGCCCATTGAGAAAGTGTATTCCAGATCAAACCCACTCACTGTGCAGAAAAATTCTCATCGATCCCCTGATATTTTTGCTCATTATCTTAAATCTTTTGCTCTCTGGTTGCCTGCTCTCCTGCCAGTGGAAAAAGTTTCTCCCTTCATGCGTGAGAGAGAACTATAACTGGCCGCTGCCCAATCTAAAAAGGAATCAGGATTGCTTCCTGAAGAGGCAGTCTTCCCAATCTCAGCAGCAGCTCCTGAAGAGTCCTGTCCTTCCTTCCTCTGACTTAGTCCCTGCAGCTCGAAATAGTTAAGGCAGGAATAAGCAGAGGGTTTGTTCCCAAAGCAACAAGTTTGGGATGACAGGAGAAAATGGAAAGGTTCTCTGCATGTCAAGTATTGAGGCAAGAAATCAGGCAGCAATCTCTTCTGTGTGACTAGAGTGTGGAGAGGCAGCATTCCTGTCCAGAATGGATTGATTTGTCTTTGTATTGTTACCTTTCTCCTTCTATCTGAACAAAAGCTAATCAAAGCACAGTAAAACCAAATTACCTCTGTTTCCCCCCCAAATGGCTGTGTAGTTTCTGGATTGACTGAAGCTTTCAAGACCGAGATTGATCTTTATTATTGCATTAAAGGGCTTTAAGGGATGAGGAGAAAAGATAAACAATTGGGGGATGAAGTACGGATCAACCGTGATCTGGCTGATTGCTGGAAGGGTTGAATGGCCTTCTCCCTTCTGACCACCAGTCAGATTTGGATCTGAACAGTCTGGTTAGAGGGTTCATGCTAGCATCACATGAAATCGTGGGAAAGTCTTTAAGCACTTTTATAAAAGTTGTGGACCCACACGGATCAGCCTGAGCTTATTATTCCAAGTCCCCTACTGGAAAGTGTGTGCAGTTGTAGGTAATGACAAGCATAGGACTGCACTTGTAATGGTGTCTTTTCAAAACATTTTGTATAAGGTGTATTGGTTTATTAGTCTAAGATGCAGCATTAGGGAGGTAATTAGATTGGCTTCATTTCAGACAACAATGACAGAAGGAAGTGTTAATCTACTGCTGGTAGAACTGACTGAAGAATGAGGTCAGCCACTGGACCTTCAGTGTCACATCTGAAGTATGAGATCTCCAATAGCACAACCACACAGTACTCATCAGTGTGCACATCCTGACCTGGGTCTCAGTCCCACACCCTTTGACTCCCAAGGTGAGAGTGTTACCAACAGAGGCGAACTTCACAAAATACCCTGCTGACATTCACTTTGAAAGTTCACTCATAAACAAGGACATTAAAGGGAGTACAAGAGAGTAGGAATGGTCCATCTGCTCATTCAGTAACAAAAAAATGGTGCAAGTGATTTTCTTTTACACTATGGGTGACAGAAATTTGGTATACTTTCCCCCAGAATGATCACCAAAACTTCTGCAGTTGATTTCTGTTGGTAGCAGAGTCAAAGGAGATGGAATTAAGGCTGATAAGTGAAGCTGAGGAACGGATCAAACATAACCTCACAGGACAAGGGCCACTATGTGTCCTGACTATTCTGATGGGCTGGGTGACCTGTTTCTGTTTTGGCAGATTCCAGAATGCCATGAAGAACGGCCACATCTGTAGATAACTGGAAACTGCGGAACCGGATTGAAAAAAAGAGGTGAGAGAATGGGGGGCGGGAAAGCAGACGCACGGAGTCATAGAAAAGGCAGGCACTGCCCGGCAAGTTATTCAGCATTTCTGATCAAAGAAACAGTTCTGATGAAGGGCACGCCCTCAACATGTTCCAACCTGCCTGAACTCTTCACCGATGCTGACCGGCCCTTGCTGTATCATCAGCAGATGGCAATTATTCCTTTTCATTAACACAATTTCAAAGGCAGAAGGGCAGCTTTGGGTGGGGGGAAGCGGGGGCTGTGAAGACTGCAACTGAGTACCTTATTGAAAACCACAAAAGTTACAGGGCAGCAACAGAGAGAGAGGATCTGATGATATGTCCAGCTGATAACAATGTCACGCACCTTTTGCACAGAGTGGCAGAGCAGCACAGCAAATAGAGATGCTGCCTCACAACTGCAGCAACCTGGGTTCCATCCTGGTGTCTGGTGCAGTGTATGTGGGGTTCGCAACGGTGTCCCTGTGAACCCCGTGGTTCTAATACCTCCCATGTCTCAAAGATGTGCTGGTCAGTAGGTTAGAGGACCACTGTAAATTGCATGGGGAGTGTTAGTAGAATCAGAGGGGAGTTAACCATTAGATCATGGGGAAATGGACTCAGAGACCATGGGTCACCATTAGCTTGGCTGCCTGATTGGAGTCTGATGCAGGCCAACTACATGCGCTGGTTTCAGGTTAGGTTGACCGTATAATCTGTGAGATATTTGGGTTCCAATCGAGTTGGCTCAGTACTTTATCCAGGTGGATGATTAGCTTAGCATAACCACAGGTGAACTGTATACTTGCAATTGTTCGATTTTCAGTGATGGTTGGGTTAGGTCAGGTATGGAAAAAAAAATTAGCGCTTGGCCTCAGATTGCATTTGGCCACAGATCTCTCGGCCACTGCTCAGCCAGTTGGCTCTGCCTGCATCCTGCATGGAGTGATTGCTGATGAAGTGTTAAAGTGGGGCTCGTCTGCCCAGCTGGGGAGCTTTTAATGATATTATTTCAATGAGCATCACAGGTGTTTTGGCCAAAATTTATCCCTCAACCAAATCATTACCTACTAATTGTCTCACTGCTGCTTGTGGAGCTTGCTAAGCACAAACAGGGCAGTTGTTTTCTCAACATCACAGAGTAACTACACTTTAAATTTACTTTAATGGTTGCTGAGTGCTTTGGGACACCTTGAGATTGAGAAGGGTGCTCAAATACAAGTTCAAGTTATTTGTTTTTTATATACTGATTGGATCAGCACTAAGCAAATCTAATGTCAAAATATGGCAGTGATAATGTAAGGCCATGGGAGAAGCATTTAAGTTCTCTGCATTTCTTCAGAGCAGGTTGAATTGTCATTAATTTGTTGGGATTGCCAAGGTGTAATACAAGGGAGAAATTGAGCGAAGATTTGATTTTAAACAATAATTCTGCATGTTGGAAGTCTCCTTCCTTTGCCAGTCCTGAGGCTGCTTGATGCACTTGATTGCCTGTGGTGTTAGCATGAAGCTGCTGACAAAATCAGCATGGCAGCACCTGACTGCCAATGGTTCCTTGGCAGAATCCATGCCACTAATGATGAGATGCCTGTTTGAGGCCAGGACAGCCCCATACGGGGCTGCATTACTCACTGCACAGTGTACTACTGCATTACCACAGCAACGAAGAGGCTGGTGGCAGAGTCCAGCCCCGACGCACACCAATACTTAACGGCAGGACAGTCCCCAACTCGAGCAACAATAGTGATGTAACATCGAGCAGCTTGGGAACACACACACACACACACACACACACACACACACACACACACACACACACACACACACACACACACACTCTCACACACACACACACACACACACACACACACACACACACACACACACACACACACACACACACACACACACACACACCCTCTCACTCAGGGTTCTGGCCAGCAAAGGACAACCACCCTTAAATGCTGACATTATGGTCTGGTTATAAACACGGTTTGTGCTCATTCTTGCAGTTTTTGGGTTCTGTCCAATTGAACTGCCCAACATCAAGCTACTTAGAGTGCAAAGGCTGGAGAGCAAGCCTGCTGCAGTAATTTTTCAGCTCTGCTGCAACCATGCTGTGCGATGTTTCCAGAAAAGGCTGGATGTTGTAAAGACGTGCTTGGGAAATTATCAATGTTCACCATCATTTACACTGTGAAACTGGCAGCAACTCCAGGAATGAGTGAATGGACAATGGCATTTGCCAACTATCTGCTGTAAACTACTTTAAAAAATGTTAAATTTTATTGCATGAGCTGTCATTAGTTTCCAATGACATGCTAATTACTCCTTAGTGAAATATTGGATGGTAAAAAAAATCTAATCTTATGCTATGAAATGTAATTCCCTCAAATAAATATTTCAACATAAAATGGATTTTAAAATAATTCATTTTTAAAAGAGTGAAAAGCAAAAAAAACTGCAAATGCTGGAAATCTGAAACACTTGTGAACTTCCTGGGATGCCTGACGCTGTTTTCCAATCAAACTGAAATAGTTCTGATCAAGGGCTATTGACCTGAAATGTTGACTTTGTTTCTCTCAGCACATTTGCTGTGAGCATTTCGTTTTTATTTCATTCTTTTTTAATAAGTTTGTTCCAATATTCATAATTTTTAAAACATGCCTTTTACTTCTTAGTTTGCCATTTGTAAGAATTCCTCAACGTTCTTGGCTCTGCTGGACACCAGAGATCCCTTTGACCTGGCACCTAACAGCAACTGATAGCAGAATAGGAGAAGTCCACATCACAGAGATCACTAGAGATGTGGGGGCAGTTTTCTTCCATGTTCGTGGTGAGCAGTAAATGCAAATCCTGGGCACTGTAAACTACATGGATTCAACTACATTAAGCAGAACTGATGCAGTGGCACAGGAATAATGCACATAATGCACTTTGAACATCTGCTGGAAACACTGAACAGGACTCCGGCAGTCAACAGTGTGGAATTCATGATGTAATTGCACAAAATTCCAGTAGACGGAGCCCAAGCACGGAGGCCACTCATTCAGTCAGATCCTGGCTGGGAGGGAGAGGGCAGTGATGCCAAGTGCCCTCATCATGGAGAGTTGGGCTTGTTTCTTTAAAGGAAGTGCAGGCTGTGTATCATTGGTTTGATCGGTACAGGGGTCCTGCAAATGGGAATTTCTGTGACAACTGACACACAGAGTAAGATGCTAGTACGACTGGTTTCAGTGTTTCATGAGGTAAATGAAGCACCTACACATCTTGACAACTATACGACATCCTATCCTCATTCCTGTTCAACTAAGAAACACATCCACATTGGTGACCTCCCGGGGACACTAACCCCATACTTCATCAATTCAAATCATACCAAAAATATTGCCATTTTGAGGAGGACCCAAAAGAAATGATGCGAGTCCACTCAAATTTACTATTTTAATGGCTTAATATTGTGTGCAACTAAACTATAACTAACAGAGATGCAGAGATGATCACAATAACATATAAATACCCTCCTTACAGTGTCCCGAATCAACAGTGTTTTCTTGTGTTTCTTGGCAACATTAATTTACCATTTGAACCTTCCTAGGGAACGGTTATGAAGGGAGCTGAACTTCCCAGCAAAACCACCCTGAGTGTCTGCTCAGTTACCCTTCCACATGTCCCCTGGAGCCCCATCTCTGAATTGATTTTACAGTGCTGGTTTTACTTCTGGACAGGTGATGGGTGAAAAGCATTTAATGAGATCAGGACAATTTTAATTTTGCCCACCGACTTTCAACACTGGACCTGTTTGTACAAGATGGCTGAACATTGCCTGGCCTGATGCCATCCGACAACAGCCTGGGTGGTAGGGATGGGTGTCCAGATCGGTCTTAGAAGGGGATGTGCAGTGATGGGCTTGGGAAGAGAGGACAGAGACTCCAGCCCTCGCGGACCTTGGCTTTCCTCCACAGGTCTCTTGCTGATCCTCAGCTCACGGGAATAAGGACTTCAGAGAGCAACATATAGTCTGCTGGAGGAACTCAGTGGGTCAAGCAGCATCTTGCTACCTCCTCTTATTTCCTTGCAGGACTGGCCTGGCAATAACCCTTTGCCACTTTCCCCAAAAGGATTCAGTTAAGATTGCCAACTGGTCCCAATTATGTCATCAAAGAGAGTACTTTGGTGTGGGGGAGGTTAAGATTCTCTCTTGGTGAATAGGTGTTAAATCACCCGCAGTGAACATGCAGCACAGCCCGCTGTGGATGTATCACCGGTGATCTCAGTCCTATCCTCCTCATGGATTCTCCAGTGGGTAATGGTGTTGGGATAGATTCCCTCTTAAAACTCATTTCGGAGTAGGAGCATTGGGGAGGTGAGTGACCATCACACGGCTTGCTGTTCAATATCTGACTTGTCCCCCCATGGCACTTTGACTGCAGCATCTGTCTGAGCAGAGTTACTGAAGTGACCTGATGCTTAGGTAGCTCAGTGAGCTAGTGGAGCTGACAATGTGCATCATACTGTCAAACAGCAGAAAGTTACCTCCACACAGCATGGTCCCATTTGTAAGTTGCTCTTCCAAACCCCTCCTCTGTCTGCACCAGCTCCAGTGTGAACATCCCTCCTTCCTCAAGAATAATGGGGAAATTACCCCGAGAACCTCGCAGAGTCTCTCCCTGACCATTCTCTTGCCTTCTCCAGTCCTTGTCTCTCTCCAGCTGTTCTAGTCTATACTGGGGCCAAAGCCTCATCTCACGGTTTCTTCAACATCAGAATTCTGGGGATCGTCATTGAACAGAAACTCAGCTGGACCAACCACATGAATACTGTGGTTACAACAGCAGGTCAGAGGCTGGGTATCCTGGTGGAGAGCGACTCATATCCGGACCCCTAAGCCTTTCTGCCATTACAAGGCAGAAATCAGCTCCCATAACACTCAAGAAACTCAAAACCATCCAGAGCAAAGGAACCAACTTGATTTGTACCCCGTCCATTCCCAAGAACATTCATTCCCTCCACCACCGGTGCACTTTGGCTGCATTGTCCACCATCTACAAAATGGACTTCTGTTACTTACCAACGCCATCATTTCCCAGTCCACAACCTCTACCACCAAGAAGGGCAGCAGATGAATGGGAACACCACTCTGCAGGTTCCTCTCCATGTTGTGCACCATCCTGACTGGAAATATACTGTCATTCGTTCATTGTCCTGGAACTCGCTGCCCAACAATATAGTGGGAATAACTTCACCAAAAGGATGGCAGCTGTTCAAACATCTAGCTCAACCCAAGGTGAAATGGGGCTGGGCAATAAATGCTGCCCATGCCAGTGATGCCCAGATCCCAGTGGGCCCAAGGGAGCAAACCCCATACACATGAAATGCTGGGTAATTTTGATGGGCAGAGACTGCTGGTGACAGCCTTAATTGTCTTTGCAACAACATGGTTAGTGTAATGTTAATGCAAGCTTTCTTCATCAGACTGCTAAAGCATTCATGTGTTGGGTTGCTGCAGCCAGCAGGAGCACATGTGCAGCTGTGGACTGTGGCCCCTTCAGTGCAATTCAAGGCTGCCCTGAAGGTGGGATCTGACTGTGCGCATCAGCTTCTGCCTCCACCTCACACCCCTCAGGGAGGGAGAAGCTTCCCCGTCAGTTGAGACAGACAGATTTCAATCAAGAACAAACAACTTTGGCGGCTTTGACTAAGGCCAAAGCAATCCTTCACCCTGCTTGGTCCTCTTTAGCTCAGGAGGTGCAACATCCACCTGTTCACCTCTCCCTGCATCAGAAAATGATACCCGTGAGTGAGACAGCAAT
>JARFYF010000059.1:12402698-12412703 GCA_030265395.1 Rhina ancylostomus | reverse complement strand
AAACAGTTCATCAGTGGAATACTAACATGGTGTAATTGCATAGCGCAAAGCTGAAATACTAATGTACAGAACTGATTTGCAAAATTACACAGAACAACTTACGAGCCAAAATGTTCTAAATATACAGCAAACGTTTTTAAAAAATCCTGCCAACAAGTTTCAGTTACCAGCCTCAGTCAACACTTGGAATGTCAAAAGACCAGTAAAATATTAAATTGTTTTATATCTGAGGCACAAGTTGGAATACTGAATGCAGATTATCAGAGAGCACAGCTGTTCCACAGTCTTGCCTGCGTTCCCACACTTTAATTTAAAATGGACTTTCCTTCCCAACCGTGACCCTGACGCTATCCCTTGCTTTGCCAGCTAAGCCCAAAGTTGACATCCTTGCAAATGCCCTGGGAATCTCCTAGAAGAGACGATTATTCTCCTGGACCCTGCTGTAAGCAACACACAAGAAACAGAAGTATTCAGAGAAGCACTTAATAGAAACACTGCTTTTTCTTCCCCCGGTTTTCTTCATTTTCTTTATAAAATTATTGGGAATTGGGGACAAGATTGCCTGGCTGAATGGGCTGTGGAAAACAAGAGAGTGCCTCATGACAGCTCCAGGGACACATCTACTCAGAGCCAGAAGCGCTGGCAGCACCAGAGGCACAGCACTGGAAGATGTACAAAACACAAGCCCTAATAGCTCTCTGGAGTTTTCAGCTGTCTGCCCTCACAGGCTGCACGTCACCCGTGCGCTACAGTGGAAAACCCAACACTTGGCTCCATTTCCTTCCACCTCCAGTCTCCTGTTCATCACACAAAAATGAATTACCATGGAAACCAGAACTCTAAAGTGTTTCCATTGGTTACGCCATCAGCTCAATGATCCATTACCTTGGTGGTTCCAGGGGGAAATACTGATTTGCTCCTTGCAACAGCTCTTGGTTGGGGAGGAGATGATAGTGGTGATCCACAGCTGCCTCTCTGATCGTGTCACACCCTCCCGAGGTCACAGCTACAGGCTGATCTCTGCTTCCTCACAGTAACTAATAACCTCCAGTCTTGTTGACAGGCTAGGCACGCTCAGCACCCCTCTTTTCTCCAGGTAAAGTAAAATCTTATTAAGTAAGGCAAAACACAAACAATGCTTTCCAAGTACCATAACTCAAAGATCATGGTCAGAAGGATCCTTCCATGACCCACATCATCACTAACAATCGAGGTGGCCTTTATTTCTGTCTGTCCAATGCTGTGATTCAAACACCTCTCTGCCCAAGGTTCATCCTCTGGACTGGTGTAGTAACACCAGGAAACCAAGTGTATGTATTATTAAAATGGGACAAATACCTTTTCATTCCCAAGAGTGTAACTGACCCAACTCAAACCTCAATAATCTACTTTAATTATTTTTCCCAACTATGGGTAACTTGCCAGCAAGATACGTGTCGAGTGTGGCAGGCTAATAATTCCAGATTCAAGGCTTTTAATTCAACATTCTCTGTTTGTGAATGGGTTAAGTACATACAATGAATAGTCAGTAAAGCAAGGAGATACCAACTAATTACTTGTATAACTAATGTGGAAGTTGAACAAGTGTTTAGATTGTGATGACTTGAATTTCCTTGGCCTGAAGATCAATCACTCTTTTGTGGTCACCCAAAGTCTCATCAGATGCAGCCCGTGGTGCCGAGCTAGATTCTCAATGGAGAAAAACTAGGAGCCGAAATCTTGAAGCAACCATGTGCAGTTTAGAACACATTGGACGGGGACTGACAGCAATGGACCATAAGCAGTAAGAATCTGTGTCTTTGGGGGAGGAGAAGAAAAGGAATGTGGGAGGCAGGAGCAAGGAAAAATGTCCTATCTTTAAAAAACCTCTGCTCAAACATTGCCCAGGTGCTGCTCCTGCAGAATCCTAAGAAACAGGAGTCCCAGTTTACAAGTTTCTATTTATTCTAAGCCTCAAGAACAAAATGTACGTTTCATTGCTTTCTTCTAGGGGCATGTTAAAAGTGTATGCCTGCTTATCAAAATATTCTGAATGACGAATGAGCCCTTTATTAAAACCAAAATGGAATAATTTCCAAACCCTTCACACATCAGCTGCACCAACACCAACATTAAAATAGGATGTTATATTTCAGTAGCAATGCAGTCATGTCATTTAAATACATGTGGAATTATACACATAAAAATGGCAATAAAGTACCAGTGTTTACCCCAGAGACCGAGATACCTTCATGCAAGTAAAATAGATTTTTTTGGCAAACATAGTTACATCATCAGAACTGTGACAAAAGTTGCAAAGAAAAAGTTCTCAATGGAGAAAGTTTTCCAAGGAGCAGGGCTGATAGCGATCATTCCCTCCTCCATCTTTTGCTGTTAGTCGGGGCAAAAGGAGGAAAACGGATTTGCATTTTTCAGCACCTGTCACAGGACAGAGAGAGGCCATTCATCCCATCATGTCTGACCTGGCTCTGGGCAAACAAGAGGTTTACAGCCATCAATAGCATCAATGCTATTAGTATGGGCAAGTCCAGCAAAGGTTAGTGCAATATTTGTGGAGATATTGATTGCTGACTGGGTTACAGTTTCTTATGAAGTAACTATTCTCCGATTGCTCACCCCACAGGCCATTCCTGCTGGGTGAATGTCACTGAGGAGGGAAGCACCAATATGATAGGACAGCAACATTGCCCATCATCCTCCCAGAAGAAAAGTAATAAATCTAGAAAGAGAGTAGCAGCATCAGGAAGGCCTACCGTTGTCCCCTACTTATAGGCTCTGCTAAACCCACACCGACTACCAGTCCCAGTGATTGTACCTCCCCAGGCACCAGTAACATCTCAGGGTGATAAAAATCACAGGTGCTGTCAAATCTGATTTCCCACTGGTGTACAATCCTTCAAAGTAACTGATGGACAGATGTCACCGTCATCTTCAGCTCTGGGAACTGGGTTCAAGTTAAGTCCAGACTGGCGAAAGAGAGAGAAAATTCCAGCTGTTTTTCACAAGGCAGCTGCACAAAATGAGCTTGAGATTATCGCATTCCATCTCCCGGTGGGCATGTCCCCAAATCACAAACCTACACCTAAATGGACATTCAGATGAGCAAAAAGGTAAAAATGTCACACAAGCACAAATAAAGAACAATTTCAATTAGATTGAAATATAAATTGCTAGAACAGGTCAGAGGAAACTTTATTCTGAACCTGTCTTTTGATCAAGATAAGATTTCTTTATTAGTCACATGGACATCAAAACACACAGCGAAATGCATCTTTTGTGTCGAGTGTTCCTGGGGGCAGCCCGCAAGTGTCGCCACACTTCTGGCACCAACATAGCATGCCCTCAACTTCCTAACTCATACGTCTTTGGAAAGTGGGAGGAAACCGGAGCACCCGGAGGAAACCCACGCAGACACGGGGAGAACACACAAACTCCTTACAGACAGTGGCCGGAATTGAACCCGGGTCACTGGCGCTGTAATAGCGTTACACTAACCGCTTCACCACCGTGCCTTGTATTAAACCAAAGACCTGTCCACTGTCCCAGATGGATGCTATTGCCCTGTTTTTTTTAAAGGCGACCCTGCATATTCTCCCTAGCTTCCTGGCCATTGTTTATTCTACAGCCAATGTCATTAAAGCAGATCAGCTGCCTGGCTTCCGATGTGACAACAGTGGCCATATTTCAAGGTGCTATAATGGGAAGTGCAGAGATGGAGAAAGGTTCCATTTAAATGCAATTTCTTATTTTACCTGACTTCATTGCTGATGCCTATGATGGCAAATGTCCCATTGCTGAGCAGATGGCCCTATTAGCCAGGTGCTGAATTACTGCCATCAGCATGGCACACAGAACCTCACTGAAAGTAGTGTCACTTCCCTTTAGAATATTTTACACAGCCATTAAACCAAAGTACACGCAGGCAGAGCAAGCTATCAGTTCCTCTCTGATGACGAAAACTGGCCACACCAGGAGTTCCAATTACCAGCCTCCTTCAGCTCACATTTTGAGTGCTTTTTTTAAAAAATATTACCTCACAATGTACGGGGATCAGCTGGTAAACCATGCATCCTGTGAGGATGTGGTTTAAAAGCATTCTCAATGCACGGCAACATCGCAAACACATTTCAAATTAATTTCATGTTTGGCATTAGGGACATCAGTAATCATTGCCAGCAGGAGGCAGAGAAACACAACTGAGCAATGGGCTTGGGCTTGCTTCTGACATCCATTTTAATATTAAATGACATTTTTCTCTGATGAACCATCTATCCCGTTCATGCACCCCATCTCTCCCTTCCCCGAAGTTGATAATTCTAACTGAACCGCAGTTCCAGGGCCTTGTCAGCCTTCTCACCTAAATTACCACTTCCCAGGCAGAAATCTAAGTAATTCATTTTGGTGGGATTTTCAACTTCAGTATGCATAACAATACGCTTTCTCACAGGAGTCACTGATTATCAATTAACGATAATGAGTTCTTTTATATTTTCTGGGGCAGTGAGCTAAATTTTCCCCTCACACAAATGAATGAGTGATGCTCCTTGTCTATGTATTACTTTTTCTTGCTGTGTACCAGAATTAAAAGCAGCACATAAAACAGAATGCATAACCCTTTATCTTGATTATATACAGATAATGAAAGCTGGAACACGAAACAACCCTCCTCTTCAACACCAGAAGACAGTAACTAATATATCATCTAATATAGAGCTCAATCAGTGGCACTACAGCACACCATTATAGATTAAAGGATGGAGAGAGGCCATTTATCCCATCATGTTTGACCTGACTCTGGGCAACCAAGGCAAATCTCACTATCCACGACTCTCGACTTCAAGTTGAATGTGGTGGCATTTTGATTTCAACTGCCAATAAAGTAATAAAGCAAAGTGTCCCTTTTCTCCCAGTTTCCAAACTCAAAGACTTACAAAATTCAAACACCACAAGCCAGTGAGTAAGAAACATCAGCCAAATATAGATAGATGCCATTATTCACAAGCCATAGGTGACGGCTTGTGAATTTCTGTTCTATGAAACCAGACTTCTTCCTGGGAGTTGACTGTTAAACTGTGCACATTAAACTCACACAAAGATGCAACAAGATGGATCCCAGTCTATTGGAGAGAAGATTCAATATACCTGGACTGTCTATGCACATTGTACAGAAAAATAGATCCATGGATCCACATATAAAAATTCATAACAGGCCACGTGGAGTGAGCCAATGTTATTGTTGTCACATCAGAAACCAGACATGACAGATACATACCATATCAGTATAAGAGGCCACACAGACAAATCAAAGTCAGAGCCACAGAGCATGGAATTTGCTCTTCAACCTATCAAGTCCCTGCCAACCCATTTATACTGACCCCACTTATTCCCTCCACATTCCAATTAGCTTCCCCTCACCCCCCCAGATTCAACCATTCACCCAAAAAAAGGGGCAACTTACAGTGGTCAATTGTCTTTAGGATGAGGGCAGAAACTGGAGTAGCTGGACGGGGGTGGGGAGAATTCCACACAGACAGCGCCAGGGGTCAGGATCGAACCTGGGTCGCCAGAGCTGAGAGATGATAGGGCTGGTAGTCTGGCAGGGCAAGTTCAATGGGCTGAAGGAGCCCATTGTCTGTCCAATCTGTCCAATGAAGGAGCCCAATCGTTTGTCATTTATCCTGTAGTGTGCATTTTCCCTTTCCAAAGATTTTAATGTAGACTAACATAATGCAGAAAACAGACTGGAATTCGGTGGAAAGAGAGATTAAAATGACACAGCAAGTTAAAAGGGAGGTATGTAACAAAACCCTGATGCAGTAGAAACTTACAAGCATTATTGAAGAGATGAAAAGGAAAGTTAGGAGAGATAAGAGAGTGTATGACAGAAACTCATAGATAATAGTAAAGAGAAAGGGCTTTTGTAAGCAAATTATAAAGAATAGTGGAAGTGGTGAAAGGTTTGGAAATGCATTTAAATATATATTTTGCATCAGTTTTTACAAGCTAGCCTGGAAGTGAACTTTTAGGAATATTAGAAGATGGGGCACATTGTTGGAATTATCTGTGGGGGGAAAAAAGCAATTGGTTTTGAAAAGATTAGCAAAACTCAGATTAGATCAGTCACTGCTTTTGTGCGCTAAGAAGCCTAAACTGTTGCAGAAATTCAGAAAGCCGATGAGAGAATCTGATTTTTCAATTCTCCTTAGATATGCAAATAATGGTTTTGGGACAGCAGCCAATGTTATTCTTCTGTTTAACGACAAACCGGGTAACCATACACCAGAGAATGCCATGCATACTGATTTTCAAATTTGTGCAACAAGGCATCTCACAGGAAGCTTGCAAAAAGTATAGAACATGTCAAAAGAAGGAACTTTGTATTCTGGAGAGAAAACCTGTTGATGGTTTAGGAGTAGAGGCATGGCTTGCACTGTAGAGAAAATCTGTTGATGGGTTAGAGGTATACACATTGCTTGCATTGCAGAGAAAATCTGTTAATGGTTGAGGGTAGAGGCATCGCTTGCATTACAGAGGTTTGGAAATCGTGCGCACTCTGGCTTCATAGGTGTTATTTTCGTTTAGGTAGCATGATAAGGAGATGTTTTACAAAACAAGAACAGCTACAAAAAATTTCAGGAAGACAAATGACACAGCAGATTTAAAAACAGAAGATATTCAATATTCATTTACTAGAAAGACACTTGATTAGAAATTCTAAGAAAATCTCTGCTGCTTTATCAATGACATTCTTTCCATCTCAAGGTGGAGATATCTGCTGACGAAGGCATAATGTTTAATTCCATTTGCACTCATCATCAAAGGAAGTCGCCCATGCCTGCATGCAGGTAGACCTAGACAATGTTCAGGCATGGGCTGATAAGAGACAAGTGACATTTGATCCACGAAAGAGATTCTAACTGCTCCCCGGCAAGACCATCACTGCATCCACCACTGGCAACATCTCTCTATTACCTCCTCAAGTGCAACCGTGGATGGGTGTTAACATCCTGCGGGTCACCACAAACTCAAATGAATCAGCCACATAGATAACAGGAATAGGTGAAAGGCTAGTTATCCTGCAGTGAGAGGCTCACCTCCCGTCTGTCCAAAGCCATCTAAAAGGCTCAAGTCAGGAGTGTGATAGAACACTCTCCACCTGCCATGATAAGTGCACCTTCAACAAACTATTCAGTACTAAGCAGCCCACTTGATGACACCCTGAGCATTCATTCCCTCTGCCAATGTGTGCAGTGTGTGCTCTGAAATCCTCTGCACTTACTCAATTTGGCTACTCAGACAGCACAACCCATGCCTGCATCTTCAAGAAAAAGGGGAGTAGGTACACAGGGAGCACCACCATCAGCAGGTTCCCCTCCAATTCATACGCCATCCTGCCTTGGAAGTACATTGCTGTTCCTTCATTATCGCCAAGTCTAAGAGCTGGAACTCTCCACCCAACAGCGTGGATGAGTAATAACAGTAAGACTACAGTGGTTAATGAAAGGTGGCTTCACCTCTTCCTTACCAAGGGCAATCAGGAGCAGTCAATGAGTGCTGACATTCCCAGAGACACCCACATCCTGAAACTAAAATATAAAAGTCCATAAACTTGAACATGTACAATAACCTGCACGACCACCTCCTGTGCTGTACCAGTCTGTGATGCAATTCTGTGGTCTCAACATTTAGGTTCACACCACACAGCAATTCTTAAGTCGGTGGGGAGAGAATTCGAGAATGGAAGGTTCCTGAAATGGTGGGATGATCAAGACGGATTACATTAAAACAAGAAAATAGAAGCAGGAGGAGGCCACTCAGCCCCTCAAGCCTCCCTCATCATTCAAAATGACCATGGTTAATCTGCCCCTGGGCTTATCACCTCTCTGGGCCAGTTCCACATAACATCACTGTGCCAATTAGAGGCTCATCTTGCAATAAGATAAAAGCCAAATAACTCTGGTAAAACATTGCAATGTGTATGAGGGCCAGACATGCGCAAATTCCACCAATCTCGATATGTTAACGGGTAATAATGATGGTAACCACTGAATCAACCAGGCAGATTCAAAATGACACAAAATCGGGATGTGGGAGAAATAGATAAACTTCCAGATTTTACAAAGGGAATTCAAACTGAAATTTTATTGATGTGGATTAGTGTAAATGGGAATTGAAAGAAATACAATTCACTTCACCGTAGTTAGTGATGCAAATACAATCGGTCCAACTTCTGTCTGTAAATGCCAAATGGAGGATGCAGCAGTCACTCAGTGAAGAGCGGATTTGTTTTAAGATTGCTGAACATGCAAGTAGGTGTGAAAGGGATGGTGTAGGCACCACCACCCACTATTTCCCATTGACAGATCCCTCCAAGATTCTCATTTACATTTGTCTTTGGCTGTTCTCTGCTGAAAATTCAGGCCAGTGAGTAATGCTGAGTTGCAATGGGACAGAGCTAAAAAAAACCCAGATCACCACCAGTCCAAATTATTGCAATTAGCACCCTTCAGTCAGCCCCAACTTGTGACCCTGATAGAATCATCCAATTGTCATGGTTTTGGAGGAGGCCATTCAGCTTATCAAGTGTGTGTTGTTTTTTTGTAAAGCGATCTATTCAGTCCCCTTCCTCACCTCCTGCATCTCACGAGGTTTGTGAGCTTCCCTTCAGCTTTGCAATTCACTGTTCAGTTTTCTTCATCCTACCACAGAGACGACCAGCTTCTCTCACCTTTCCTGAACGAAGCCGCTGCACATTTACTCCATGACCAAGTCCAGGTGTGAGGCTTTTACGGGGAGTTTTGGCAGGCTATTTGATATCACAAACGTGCTGCATTATTCTACTGACCTGACACTCACTCATTTCCAGCAGGCCCACTAGAAAGTGACGGGGAACAGGAAATAGTGTTAACATTTCCCACTTCATAGTTTAGGACCACAGAGGTCAACTGTGGGAGTGGGTGCAGTTCCGTAGATCACAGCTTCATAAGCGAGGCCATTCTTCCTATCCAAGCCCAGTGTGTCCATGGGCTATTCAACCATAGACAGCCCCATACTCAATCCTGGATAACAACACAAGCAGGAGCATTCCAGGAGCAGCCGTTCAGCCCTTCGAAAGATCATGGCTGATCTTCTACCTCAACACCACTTTCCTGCACTAACCCCATATCACTCAAGTCCCTTAATATCCAAAAACCTTATCAACCATTGCCCACCTTCATGTAACATGTAATCCCAGTGCACGTGCAACACAAGCCATGTGGCGCAGAGAAACTGTGTGGGAATCATGGCTGATTTGTAGTCTGTACAATACTAAAGACATGCAGCCATTCATCATCACTAAACAGAACAGAAAATCAGTAGTCAATGCACATCCCACAGGGTGAAGGAACCAGGGAGGGAATGGTTGTACTCAGCTCTGGGAGCTGGGAATGTACAAAGGCTGTTGTTGAAGGGGAGAGAGGGCCAGAGGCTGGTTGGGAGGGATGTTATGGACAAGATTTAGAATGGACTTGAAGCACAGGACCCCATTTCACGGACAAGCCATTGACCATAAAAACTCCCAACCAGCTAGAGCACTGGGACTTTTACTCTGCAATGTGCCAGGCAGAATCAGACTCTTTGTAGTTTCAAGGCCTTGTCTGGGTGCAGGCGATGTTGCTGACCCATGTCCTCTCTGTCACATTCTTCCATTTTCACCGCATTGCCATGTCTCCACCTCAACCCATTCTGATCCAGAAACATCCCACAGGTCGACTTCCAAGATGGAGCTGGGGAGGGTTTGTAAGGAGGATGTTGAGGCAGACCAATTGTCCTTTAAGCCCTCCTCCTGGCTCCAGATTCGGGCATGTTTAAAAACTAAACTTATCCATTGTGGGCAGGCTCAAGGTCTGATGTTAAGTGGCTCCCAGCTGGACATCGGGTGTAAAGCATTTTTGAAGAGGGCCGCTTATTTGCACATGGATAATACTGTTTTCTTCACTCATTCACCAGGTAAATGTGCTGCTT
>JARFYF010000059.1:12341893-12353333 GCA_030265395.1 Rhina ancylostomus | reverse complement strand
AGGAGTAATTCCCCTGGGTCCTGCCCGGTATTTATCCCTTACACCGCAGATTTTTTTCTATGGAAAGGGCTCCACAGTGGCATAGCTAGAGCTGTTCCCTTATTGTTCCAACGACCCGGGTTCAATCCCAAACTCCAGTGCTGTCTGTGTGGAGTTTGCATGTTCTTCCTGCCACCATGTGGGTTTCCTTCCAGGTCCTCTGGTTTCCTCCCACAAGACACACAAGCTGGGAGATTAATCGGCCACTGTTAATTGCCCCAGGTGTATTGGAGAGTGGGAGGATCTGGGGCTGGGAGGGAAATGGGATTGTTCTGTGAGACTATGGACCAAAATTGACTTCTATGTCATAAGGAAATATAGAATCTATTTCTGTAATAGATTAGTTGGTCATTATCACACTGTTGTTTGTGGGAGCTCACTGGGTACAAATTGGTTAGCACAGTCCCAAAGATCCCTTTAACTTTAACTTGCCCCTTTAACTTTAACTTGCATTTAGGAGGAGCAAGATGGAAAAATATCCAAACAAAGGCCCAATCTGATGAATGATGATGAATAACGAGCCATATGAGGAGATATTAGTGTCAGAAAAGGTCATGGGATTTGGTTGGAGGCATACTCGCTGGGTGCAGAGAGGTTTGGGATAGGAATACCCAAGCCTAAGGCCCAGAGGCTAAATGTGTGGACGTCAATGGTGGAGCAGAGGGAAAATGGAAGCCGGGTGGGCCAGAAAAGGAAGCAAACAGATCTCAGGGGGCTGTAAGTTAGGGGCAAGATAGTATGAGATAACTTGTAATCACACGGCCTGCCAGTTCTACAGTAGTATTCTTCGCTGCACAGCAGATAAGTATGTGAGCTATTCGACCATTAGAGGCATCAGTTTTGACCGAAAATTTTCCAGACACCCATAAAAGTGGACTTTTTGTCAGGAGTCACTGGCTGATGATTGGATGCAAGAACGTTGGCCAAGTTTTTCCTTTCCTATCACATCCACACTGAAACCAATTGTGGGCCCTCAGTTAACAATCCTGATCACCCAGCTCATTGCTGACCTGGTCAGAACATTCAGCACCTTGGCCCCCTGTGGCACAACCAGAGCAGTTCCTAACAGTTTTAATTTTCCACAGACACAGATATACCCACCGTCACCTGTCAACTATTTCATTTTCTCCTGAAATCTATTTCTCCAAGGATTTCAGAGCTCCAGCTCATAGCAGGAGGATGCTGTTGTTCTATTCTTGGTCTGTGTTGTATGAACTATTTATCCATGGTGTGTTAGATGCAGTCAGATTGGCTACAGGTCCTCTGGACTGAGGAGGTATTCAGTTGGGGCACATGCACCTGACCTATGTCTGTGACCCTGGCCAGACAGTGCACAGTTCACAGGCCCACTCAAGGATCAGTTTGACTGTGATGCTCCCCATAGTCAACTGCCCTGCCAACCCTTGGTCCCTCGGTTCACAAACTGTCCTGGCGCAGCTCACAGATCTGCTGCCTCACAGCTCCAGCAGTCTGAGTTCAATCCTGACCTCGGGTGCTGCCTTTGTGGAGTTTGCATGCTTCTCCTGTGATTACATGGGTTTGTTCTGGGCGCTCCAGTTTCCTCCCACATCCCAAAGATGTGAGGGCTGGTACGTTAATTGGCTGCTGTCAGTAGCCCCTAGTGTGTAGGCAAGTGGTAGAATCCAGGAGGAGTTAATGGGAATATGAAGAGAATAAATGGGATTTGTGTAAATGGGTGCCTGATGGTCGGTATGGACTCAATACACGAGCTGGACGTTGCCAGAAATGGAACAAATCCAATGGGAATCGTCACCTTGAGGGAAAGAAGCTGGGATATTTAGGGGAATTTAACAAACAGAAACATTCAGTAGTGAACAGGGGAAAAGAACCCCTCATTAAAATCACTACAGGTGCTGTCAGCTAATTGGAAAGTTGTCGGCTTGGTGGCGTTTCCTCCTGCAGTGCAGTTTGCAGCAGAAAGTCATTAAATCCTACTTCAAATTAAGAGATAAGAATCTGCAGATGCTGCTCTCTACGGCCCACTCCGCGCCTGATCAGCTCCCATTCGCCTGTGACAGGCAGCTGGCAGGTTGACAAAATTCAGCTGTGTGAAGCCAGCCAAGGCTGACTCCCTCTCAGTAGGCCCCGAGTTAAGCGTGGCTGGTGTACGTACTGCTCTCTTGGCTGATCAGATATGGGACATCCCAGAACACAACCTCTGAGCTGTCCCAGGCAGTGAAACTACTGAAGAGGAACTCCTTTGGCTGGAAAGCTGGGGCAGGCAATGGTCAGCCATGAATATGCTTAATCCTGAGGGAGTTCTTCCTTCATCTTTCAATTGACATCATTTGGCCAAAGCTATCCAATGGACACCAGGATGTAGCCCGGATGGTGGCGAGGAAGGATCTCCCTTTGCGGACCTTCCAATAAGCCCAGAGCCTCAACCCCTCCCTGAACTGCCCTAGAGGCTGGGGAGGGGAAGAGCCCATCACCCACCTTAGTGACCCCCTGCTCGGAAGGTGTTGAAAGGGTCACTGGTAGCTGCCCAATGAACTTGACACAGGAGCAACATCTCCTGAGGCAAACATCACCTGGAAGACAGCCAACTCGGTGAAGAAGGGCCTGTGGTCAGCCCGAAGCTCACTGAACTTCCAACGAGAGGAACTACCCAGGATCGAATGTGATTAACCAGCGCGCTCCACAGTACAGGAGTAGGTGCCAAGGGACACACTCAAGCAAGGTGCGACTTATGCAAAGAATCAATGGGACATCCCTATCCAACCCTCTGTGTATACTGTGTATGAGGGGATCTACTCCCACAATAAAATGGTGTTTCCGTAATAAAAATGCAGTCGGTTGCTCTATGATGTAATTTGCAAATGCATTGACCACGAGTATGTAAAATGTTTCTATCTGAATTGTATATGTACATATTATCTATGGAAATATTTCCCATGAAATCAAGTATCTTTGTGATTAAAATATAGCCCATTGTGCAGTGGATTGAATATCTGGCTCCCGGCCAGGACAACAGCAGGGGCTCCAGCATAACTGGTAGAAAGGAGGAGAACCCCAGCCCATTTCTGCTCCCTAGCAGGGTCCAGGGTTATCACGGCAGACACATCCTCCCACCACACTCCACTGAAAAGTACATGACTGAATATTAGCCAAGGAATGGTTGAACTTCCCCAGGTTGGTGATCTGGCCATCAAGTCTCAATGATAAATTTCTCCTCAGGTAAGGTATAAGAGAACTTTCCACGTCACTGTATAATAGCAAGATTCCCCTACCCCCAGTGAAAGCGAGAGAAAATTAGACAGACAAATTAAGCTTCACTTTGTCCCAAAGGCAAGGCACATATCATCAACAAGACTGTTAGTCAATTTAAAACCCATGGTCACAAGCCATTCATTATTGACTACAAATATACACAACATACACACATGGACTAGATGTGTATTGATTGGATCTGAGCCAGCGACACAATTCCTGCAAACTGAATTGCTGCTGATTGCATCGGTACACAGAACTCTGCTGGAAAATTCATTACAAAGCATGACACAGGGTACTTGGCTGCCAATGGCTCAAGGACCTTATCAGAACGGTTTACATTAACCTGCGTAATCATTACTGATTATATCTCCAATCTTCACCTGCTCTCAGCATACTGATGTGGATCAAGAATGGGCTAGTGAAGTGAGGGAGTGGGGGTGTGGGGACAGGAGAGGGGTGTGGAAAGTGGGGGTGGGACTGCTTTCAGTTGGTGGAGTACCTTTGTTTTGTTTTCCTGTACCATCCATACATCTATCCCTTTTCCAGAGTCTAGTGTGGCTCATTTGGCAAGAGTCTTGCCTCCGAGTCAGGAGATTCTTACACTCTAGTGGACTACTGGGGGACTGCTGCACTGTTAGAGGTAGCAACTTGCAGTGATGCATTAAACTGAGACCCCTTCTACTCTCACAGGTGGACATTAAAGTTACAATGACTCTTTTTTTGGAAGACTATTCCCAGTGCGTTAATCAATAGCTATCCCTCAATCAATATCACCAGAACAAATCAACCAGTCATTACCACACCATAGCTTGTGGAAGCTTGGTCTGCACCAACTGATGGCCCTGCTTCTTGCAACAGTGACTACATTTCAACAGGTACTTCATGAGATGCCCTGAGGTTAGGAAAGGTGCTGAAGAATGCCGGTCTTTTCCTTTTGTTTTAGATTCTTTGCAGGACAGGCAGAGGATTTAGTTTTACACGCCAAACTAACAAATAAACTGCCAGTTTTTGTGCATGAAAACAGCAGAGACTCCTGGTATTTAACTTACAAAAACGTAATTACTTTCTACTGTGGTCAGAGTGTGAACAAGCTGCACGGGGCAAACTGCAGAGGTGAAATAAAGCCAATGTGGGCCAATATGGCTACAGGCTACAGGTAAGAAAGTGGTGATGCAATCAGTACAAATGGGTTATTTTGCTGGTAAAAAATTTTCAGCCCTGATGAGCTGTAACTTTGGTGGAAGTGTTTTACTCCCCCCCATAGATTAACTGCAGGAAATCAACTTGGCTCCCTGCTACTGATCGTTGTGATTTAGGAACTGGTTGGACAGGGCCGGGCTTTGGTGTGTGACAGAGATGAAACATATTTTGTTTACACTTTGACAAAGTACTTCTGTCAAAAGACATAAGAATTGAAAAATGGCTTCACTCAGAAATCCTACCCAAACTCAACCTGTTCAAATTCCCAGAGATTTTGGATGTTTTTTCATCTGCTGTTGTCAAGAGGGGCCAAGCTATTTAATTCAGGTGCAAGCATCTGGCATAATTTGTACTAATGTGTGTTTGATAGAAAATTTTCTTTTTAATTGAACAAAGTTACTTGAATTTGCATTACTGTCACGTAACTCCAGCCCTGCTGCACTTGATAAAGTCCCTTAAGAGACTGTTAGTCAAAGTTGAAGCTCATAGAATTGAAAGCAGCTTATTACCAGCTAGGAATATGGTTGAGCAGTAGGAGACACAGGGTAGGGATAACAAGCAGGTACTGAAATTGGCAGACTGGTACTACTGGTGTCCCACAAGGATATGCGGGCTGCAACTCTTCACTATTTATTAATAACTTACATAATAAGCTAGAAAGTCACATGTTCAAGCTTTCCATTGGCATTAAGGTCAGAGGCAATGTAGATGGAAGCATTAAAATGTGAAGAGATATTAATTGATTAAACAAATGGGAAGAGAACTATTGCAAATGTGAGATTATCCACTTGGGACCTCAAATGAACAGGACAGATTTCTTTTTTAATGGTAAAGTCTAGCAGAGCAGGTCCAAAGCGATTTGAGGATTCATGTATAAAGATCATTAAAATATACAGAAACTAATCAAAAGGGCCAATGGAACGTTGGCCTTTATAACTGAAGCCCAATATCCAAGCGGGTGGATTAAGCTGCAGCCATACAAGATCCTGGTACCTTTGGAAAGGTGTCGTGGCTTTGGAGGCAGTGAAGATTTGCCAGAATGACTCAGGGACTGGACTCAGGGTTAAGTGATGGACAGATGTTTGACAAACCAAGGGTAGCATCCCTGGAATTTAGAAGGTTAATGGTTGATTGATCAATGCTTTCAAGAAATCAGGACGAACTAAAAGGGTAAATGGAAAACACTTACATTGATTGGGGAGTGTGAGACTTGGGGTCAGGGGGGGGGGGGGGGGGGGGGGGGGCCACAATCTGAAAATTACTGAATGCTTTTCAGGAATGAGAATGGGAACAATTTCTACACAGATTATTCAAAACTCTTCCCCACAAACAACAATAAATACTCAGCCAATTATCAGTTTTACATCTGGATCTGGTAGTTCTGTGTTTACTCACAAAGGGATGAAGGAGTTCGGGCTCAGATTAGCTGCGATTTTTCTGGATGTCACAATAGGCTCAAGGGGTGCTTACGTTCTAATACTGCCCATCTCTAGTTGCCCTGAGAAACTATGAGCTTCTTCTTAAGTGCTTGATTCAAGGGAGACTTTGACACTGAGTACACTGTTCATATCTACCTGCCTCTGTGTGTACACGTGCCATTCAAATGGTATACGCAGGAGCAATTTGGCAACCTTCTGGTTGAAAAAAAAATTCCTCCATAGACTTCGCATTATGCAAAAGAATTTCTGGGTCACTGTACGTACTGCCCAGAAGCAAACCTTTCATCCTAGCCATTCCATACTGTTGATTTCTTCTCCAAGAACCTCCTCCCAGTCTTCTAACCATATCAACAATGTACTTTTTTCCTTTTTTAGCCTTGTGTTCAGTTGGATTCCCTTTTATGCCATTTATCCCAGCTACCCCACATGGTAGTGAGTTCCACTTTCTCACCACTCCCTGGGTGAAGATGTTGTTACCCATGGAATTTTTTTGTGACCATCTGATATTTATGCCCCCCAATGTGGGTATCATATAAAAGTGGAAATATTTTCTCAACGTTCACCCTCTCAAACCCTCTCAGAATCATAGAGATCTCAATTGGGGCAGCTCTCAATCTTTTCTAGAGAAATGAGTCCCAGTGCTTTAGATCAGAAAATGTCTCTCTGGCTTCCCACACACTGTTCACTGACTGATTTCTACTCTATGTGTGCTTAATCCTTTGGGACTTTATTCAAAAGGCTACATTGAAGACACAGAATGGGAGAAAGTAAATCCATTTCTCTGCAAATTAGAAATTGAGATGCATCTCTCGAATACACACTTATTCAGAACATTTGCATTACCATGACAACACTGCACATTGATAACTGTAGAAGATTCTAACCAGACTCAGGAAGCAAACTGCCTGATCTGAACTGCTTACATCAACCTTTCCTGTCTTGTCCTCTGATCTGCCTCTCCTGGCTCACAATTCTATATTCCACAGCTATTAAAGTAGTGGTGTGGAGTGAGGACAGTCAACAGGACATCAGTGTGTGCATGCTCTCACACACACACACAAACGTGTACACCCAAACACATGTACACCCACATACCCAAAAACACTCAAAGACACACTCACACGTGGACAAAATCACACACAGACAAACACACAGGCATGCAAACACAGAGACAAATAGAAACAAGCATATCGGCACACACAGAAACACTGACATAAGCAAGTGAATGAACAGAAACACAGACAGACACAAACAGAAATTCAGAGAGACACAGCTCATCAGAAACATAAAAGTACAGGCAGAAACATAGACAGACACACAAACATCGGGGCGGCATGGTCGCATAGTGGTTAGCACGAAGCTATTACAGTGCCAGTGACCTGGGTTCGATTCCCGCCACTGCCTGTAAGGAGTTTGTACGTTCTCCCGTGTCTGCGTGGGTTTCCTCCGGGTGCTCCTGTTTCCTCCCACATTCCAAAGACGTACGGGTAGGTTAATTTGGGGCTTAAAATGGGTGGCGTGGACTCGTTGGGCCCAAAGGGCCTGTTACCACGCTGTAAATAAATTTTTTTTTAAAATTTAAAGAATTTTAACCATACCCACAAAAACAGTCCAAGTACTCCCCCACCAGAAGCTCTGGATGAACTAGGAGATTGGAAATCTGCTGAGGGCTAGATCTGTGGCATTTAGGGCTGGGAACCCAGAGTAATTTGAGAAATCCAGGTATGACCTCTGGAAGTCCTTTGCAAGCACAAAGAGGCAATTTTGGACTAAAGTGGAATCATGGATGGATGCTCAACAGCTGTTTCAGGTCTTGCACAATATTATGTCCCACAAGGCGAGATTGGTTAGCATAAGTGGCAACAATCCATCACTCCTGGATGAGCTTAGTGCCTTTTATGAACGTTTTAATAGGGAGAACTATGACACACCCACATGAGGCCCCCACATCTCCGGATGACCCTGTAATCTCAGTCTCTGAGGCTGAAGTCTGGGCATCCTTCTAGAGGGTGAACAAATGAAAGGCATCTGGTGCAGGCGGTGTAGCTGGCCGAGTACTAAAGACCTGTGTGGACCAACTGGCTGAAGCATTTACGGACATATTCAGCCTCTCACTTCTGAGGTCTGAGGTTCCCACCTCAAAGACTACCATCCAGTAATGCTTACATCAACTGTAATGAAGTGCTCTGAGAGGTTGGTTTTGGTGTGAATCCACTCCTGCCTCAGATGACCTGGATCTGCTCCAATTTGCTTACCACCACAACAGGTCAATAGCAGATGCGATTTCTCTGGGTCTTCACTCTGCTCTGGACCACAGGAACACATTTGTCAGGCCACTGTTCATCGACTACAGCCCAACAATCAGCACAATCACTCCATCCAAACTCATCATCAAGCCTCAAGACCTGGGCCCTCTGCAACTGGGAGACTCCTGCCCTCATGGGCAGACTACAATCAGTGAGGATTGGCAGCATCCTCTCCTCCTCTCTGACCATCAATACATGCTCACCTCAAGGCTGCATGCTTAGCCCTCGCTCTACTCTCTATACACATATGACTGTGTACAAAGCACCAGTGGCATATACAAATTCACCGATGACGCAGCTGTTTTTGGATGAATCACTGGTGTTGATGAGTCAGCGTACAGGAACAAAATAGGTCGCCTGGTTGAGTGGCACCACAACAGCAGCCTCTTGCTCAACATCAGTAAAACTGAAGAGCTGATTGTTGACTTCAGGAAGGAGAAGGAGGGCAAACGTGCACCAGTCTACATTGGTGGATCAGCAGTGGAGAGGGTCAGCAGTTTAAACTCCTGGGTGTTAGCATATCAGATGACCTGTCCTGGGCCCAGCATATAGACGCAATCACAAGGAAGGCATGCCAGCGTCTTTACTTTCTTAAAAGGTTAAGGAGGTTCAGCATGTCACCGAACACTAACAAACTTCTACAGATGTACTGTTGAAAGTACTTTGAGTGGTTGCATCATAGTCTGGTGCAGCATTCAAATGCAGGAACATAAGAAGCTGCAGAGTAGTGGACTCAGTCCAATACATCATGGGCGCATCCCTCCCTACCATCAGTAGAATCTACATGAAGCCCTGCCTCGAAAAGGCAACATCCATCATCAAAGATCCCCACCATCCACAGGCCATACCATATTCTCAGAGCCATCATTGGGCAGGCAGGAGGTCCTGAAGTCCCACACCACCAGGCTACTTCCCTTCAACCATTTGGTTCTTGAACCAACCTGCAAAATCCTAATCACTAACTTAGTACAGCAAAACTATCACCACTTGGCACTGCAATGGACTTTGTTTTTATTTGTTCTGATTGTGTTTTTTCTTGTATAATTTTGTATAATTTATGTTTAATTTATGTTTTTCCTGTGAATGTTGTGTATCTGCTGCTATGTGTCTGTGCTGCAAGTAAACTTTTCATTGCACCTGTGCATACATAAAACTCGACTTCAGTTTTGTAAACCATTCAAACAATGTTGTGGGGCATCACAATGCTAGTTGTGAAAATTGTTAAAGGTGTGAGAACTTTGGTTGTGGGGTTTAGAGAGAAAAATTTCCTGGTGCCCCATCCAGTCATTGCCAGTTTCAGCGTGAAGCTCCCCAATGATGTGTTTCTGCTGCCAACATATGGCATAGCTGAGGTCTTATACAGAATTGGCACAAATAAGCAGGAAGTTGCCAGGGAGGTCTCTGTGACAGCATGAGTGCACTCTCTGAACACTTGCACTTTGGGGAAGACTGCAAAGCAGGCCAATTCCTTGCACAGTCTGCTATCCCTGTGGGCTGAAGTGAAATGAGATTATCTTCTCTCCTTCACACTGATTGTTGGGCCTTTAAATAGCAGAGTTTCAGGATTAGCAAAACCTGGTTGTTTTGCAGACAAATCAGATCTTTTGTTTTTCAGACCATTGATGAAAATCTCAGTGTAGACAAATATTGGATTTTGCTTTACTGTCCTTGTCATTTAGGGGAGCTTTCCACTGGGAATAAGACTGCTGGGAAGAACAAATTCCCTTCAGCAGGCACAGTCATATGTGCACATCATTGCTTAGTCTGATTTTCAACAACACAGAACCACTTTTTCTTTGGAGTTGTGTAATTGTATTTCTACCTCTCAATATCCACTGATACCACTTAAGTGGATGTGGTGCTTTGGCTTATGAACAATATTATCTTTCATTATTAAAATCAATACTGTTTCATCTCCAAACTTTTCTCTGCCATCCTACCAACAGGCTCGAGTGCATTGTTTGCCTCATCATGTCAACTCCAGTATCTCTGTCGTTTCTTGCACCTTCCCTTCCTTGATGTTGACTTCCAACAGAACTTAAAAATAAACTCACTTTATTTTGCCTTCTCTCGTTCTTTGCTTTATTGTTGCGCTAAGCACAAAGCTTTAGAATCCTGGAACTTTGAACATCAATAGCCTCCATTTCTTGAAACAAAAGTGAGTTCCGACAAGTATAAATACATCGCAATTCAAATCCATTGTGAATAATTTATATACTCCCTGAACACAAAAATCAGACTGGGCTCATACGTGAATGGCCGAGAAAGAATTTTATTGGTAAAGAACTGATCAGAAAAAAGCATACAAGTGATTTCAATGAATCATTTCTCCATTTCAGCTCTGATTATTTGCTTAATGAGTGATGCAGGAAAATGCATGGTGAACTTGCAACTTTGGGTTCATGGTGAGCTTTAGTCAAACCTCGAAAAAGTGTGGAGAGTTTGGGCTGTTCATTGTTCTTTTCTGACCTTAGTTAATTGCCTGCAAGTTTCAAATGTCTTAAATTTTAATATTCCATTGTTTGTATTGTATGGAGTAGCATTTATTCCTTATTTGCATTTTTTAGACATTTTCTGCCTCTTCACTAATGAATTTTGCCAGTGTGTACTCTGTGCTGTTCCTGTGGAGAACTGTGATGCCTCAAGGGTAATAAGCTTAAATTTGATGTTCCCCAACAGTGAACTTTTGACATTTGTTTTCATTTCGGCTTTGAATATAATCTTTAATTTTCCATGAATGATTTTAAAGATAAATTACAGTGGTAGTTGCAGGTTATTGAATGGTTTAAATGGCAGCATTGACACCCCACCCACTTCTCCAAAAAGAACTCAGCAGTTTATTTGATGTAATCGGCTAATACCAAGCGCAATGCTAATGCAAGTGGTTTGCAATTCCTTGCATCTTTAATGGTCAAGGACACAATGCCATGAGCATCTATGTTGCCTAATCTTTTCAAGGCTACCACGGGGACATTATCAGTAGTATCATCAACCCCGTAGTAGGAGGACATTCAGTCTATCACATCCACACCTCTGAGGCTTTACTTCCCTATAGAGAAATTTGCCCTTGGCTGACAATCTGTATCATGGAAGCAGTTCCTTCCAAAATTTAACTTCACCAAGTATATTCATACTAGAGTGACTCTTCCATTTAAAAGATGTTGGCTTCCTTTAAATACTTGTATTAGTTCCAGATATTTTGTATCTGTTCCTAATAATTGA
>JARFYF010000059.1:12286237-12296483 GCA_030265395.1 Rhina ancylostomus | reverse complement strand
ACTTAATGACTGGGCCTCCACATCACTCCAGGGCAGAGATTCAACACTCTCTAAATGAAACAAATTCTCATCTCAGTACTAACTGGCTTATACCTTATTTTGAGAATGTGCATCCTGATCCTAGACTTCTCAGTGAAGGAAACATCCTCCCCAAGTCTCAACCTCTTATTCTTCTAAACTTTAGAGAATACAGTCCCTACCTTGTCAACCTCTCAGAGAGCAAAACTGCCATCCCCAAGAACCAATCTGGTGAATTCTCTCCATGGCAAGTACATCTTCATTAGAGTAACGAGGCCAAAACTGTTCATTGGTACAGTCTCACCAATGCCTTATATAATTGCAGTAAGACATCTTTACTCCTGTACTCAAAACCTCTCATAATAAAACCTAACATACCATCTGCCTTCCTAATTCCCTGCTGCACCTGCATGTTAGTTTTCAATGATGTGCACAAGGACACCCAGGTCTCTTTGAATTTGACCCTTCAAGGACTGAACTTCACCTCGATTTCTGAGGAGAAATCTTGCTTTCTCTTGCCATCCTTTATTGTTTCAGATGATGTGGTCAGCAGTGAAAATGAAGAGGCAGAAAACATGCAGCTATTAAGATCCTGTTTCCAAGTTAAACCTTTACACTGATATTAAAATTTGACAGACCTCGGGGTAGTTTTTTCAGGGGTCCAATGAGATGCCACGAATAGGGACATGACTGCTAGAAATGAAAACTAATAAGCAGGAACACCAAAATACATTTGCAAAATTATTTATGTTTTTTTTCTGTTTTCCTCTTAGTATGTGCTTGGACTCATAAAGGGTTTGAATAAAGGTCAGCGACTGAAGCACCACATATGTGCTGTGATTTCCAAATTAATCAGGATTTGAGTTCCGCTCTGAAGGATGAACAGCTCCCTGCTTTCCCGATGATGGTTCAGCAGATAGATTGTATTCCAGGTTCATCCTGCTCCCCCCGCCCCCCACGGCATCAACGGCTACTTGTACATCTGGTCATGATTTAAAATGTAATTAGCATTTTGTGACTTTATGAACACTTCTGAATCCATGGCATTTATTTCAGCATTTAACCAGAGTAAGGTTTCCTCAGGTTCACCGACACTGTTATTTCATGAGCTTCATAAGCAACGTGGCACCTATTCACTAATGAGAAAAGCCTTAGTGCTTGGCAAGATGCCAGCTTGATTCACCGAGCCCACAGGGTTCAGCAGCAGGTCATTTATCATCACAATGAAGTCTCTGTAGGACTTGGCAGAGTATCTGGCACATTCTAGTGGGGTGAAATGCTAAGTGCCCACCAGTGATCCAAACATTGCAGGCATTACTACCTGTTTGAAATGGGCATGAATGGTGTCATTTTTTGATAAGACCCCAAGATGCCCAAGAGACTAATTTTGACCATCTAGTCTCACCACTGGTGGTAATGATGTAGAAGCCCAGAGGGAGCCAGTAACAATGTGCTCCTCTACTTAATCTAACCAGTAAAGCTGTGTAAAGGCCAGATAAAGGATGTTTAGCTGCACCTTTCCGAGACGAACCTTTGCAAGAGAAATCTGTAGCTCATTGACTTACTCCTCCTAGGACACCTTTGCAAAAAATGCAATGAAACATACATATATTTATCACCCTTAAAACCTGAAGAATGTGGCATGCCAATTCACCAGTGGGTGTAGGAAGCTGGTGTTGTGCCAGCAAGGGTGAACAGATGCCTAATTAAATGGCTGGGGCTTGGGGAAGGCTTTAGAAAAAAGATTTAGATTGGGGAACTGAGAGTAACTGCCAGACACAAGCAATAGGGACTGCTGTTAAAATTGGAACAAGGTTGGGGGGATGTGAAGAGGCACGGACAGCATTTATTATCCATCCCTAATTACCCTTCAGAAGATGGTGGAGCCATGTTCTAGAACCACTTCAGTCCTTCTGCTTTTGGGTAAGGAGCTCCAGAACTTAGACCCATGAACAGTGAAGGACTAGCAATGTATTTCTTGGAGCAGATGTACAATGCACTTCCTCCTGTTGTCCTCACTGGTGGTTTGTGGGATGCCATTGGAGCAGCCTGGGGAAGTAATTGCAGACATATTGTGGATGGTACACACTGAAGCCTTGTGTAACAGCGGTGGAAGGAACAAATGTTTAGGATTGTGCATGTGGTGCCAATCAAGTGGGCCACTTTGTTCTAGGAGGTGTCGAGCTTTATTGTTGTTGGAGTTACACTCATCTGGATCAAGTGGAGATTATTCCAGCATGCTCCTGACTTGTCCTTTGTAGACGGTGGAAAGACTTCGGGGTGTCAGGAGGTCACTCACCCACTGCAGGAGACCCAGCCCCTCACCTGCGCTTAAAGCCATGTTCTTTATGTGGCTGGTCTGGTTGGGTTTCTGGTCATTAGGGATCCCCAGGATAATGATGACAGGTGACTCAATAACGCCATTGAATATCAAAGGTGGTTGATTAGACTGTTGGAGATGTTCATTGCCTGGCACTATTGTAACATGAATGTTACCTGTCACATCGGTCCATGCCTGAATGAAGTCTAGCTCTTGCTGCATGCAGGCTGGGTCTGCTTCACTTGCTGAGGAGTTTTGAATGGAATTAGACATTATGCAATCATCAGTGAACATCTCCACTTCTGATCTCATGATGGAAGGAAGGTCATTGATGAAGCAGCTGAAGGCAGAAGGATGTAGGACACTCTACTGAAGAACTCCCGCACTTATGTCCGGGGCTGGATTGACTCCAACCACCGGCAGGTTTCCTCCTTGATGCCCATTGACAATAGTTTTACCCGGGCTCCTTGCTGCCCTACCCAGTCACTCTCATCTCACCTCTAGAATTCAGCTCTTCCATCCTTGTTTGGACTAAGGCTGTGATGTCTGGACCATACTGGTCTTGGCAAAACCCAAACTGGGCATCAGTGAGGTTATTGGTGAGTGAATGGTACTCCTGATGGCAGCTTCCATTGCTCTGCCGATAGACATTGGCAGGATCCCAGAGATGGTTTTAAAGAAAAGGCTGAAGATGTGAGATTTTCGACTTGCCGTCCAAACCTGGCAGTGTGGGTCAGCCATCTGCAACTTTAATCTCCTTCATGCCCTGAGTAACACAGTCAATGGGATGTTGCTGGGAATATTGTTCAAACAAGGATCTTCCCAGAATGGGAGAATTAAATGGATAGCGAAGAGAAATTGGAATACAATAGCTCAATGGAGGTCAGTTCTTTTCTACTTTCTGTCTCCCCTCCTTTCCCGAAGGAGCGTCTTTACACTGGATGACTTGGGAGGAAATTGCTGTCCTTACTGGCACAGGGACATCATGAACTGTGCAGTCCAGGATCTGCCTCTTTCCCTAACATTGAGCAAGAGATGCAGAATTGTCTCTTGTGGTCAGTTTGCTTTCTCATCAAATGGAAACAAAGCTTTCAGAGGAGCATGGTGCAGGATTTTATATTGTTACATCGATTGGCTCAGTTAGTCCCACTGTGCTCTCATCCCAATACAGCAGACACATCACTGTGAACTCAGCCTGAAGATACAGGGAGCAGCAACAAACCATTTCTGGCAGACCCCTCCTGGGATGTTGTTGTCAACAGCTGGTGAACATGAACAGACATCTCACATTAGACTAACAAACAGCTCAAGGCCTCATTGTTATTCTTCAGATTAGCTCTATTGTCACTAATGACATGATACACTCCATTGGAGCCTGAGCACCCATCAACCTCATGACTGGTGTCTGAGCGAAGGTAAAATGACTGAACACACAGAAACAACATCAAGAGGAATAACCTCAGGAATATAAACAATGCCAAGCCAGTTATAGGACAGGGGAGAGTGGGGGAGTTGGTGTGTGGTGTCAATATTGGGGCAGTGAATAGCTGGCTGGAAAATGTTTGCAGTGTCTCACTGAATTCCCAGCATTTACTCCATTTTTCTATCAGGATATTTCAGACTCCCATGAAGCTTCCTATCTGAGCTGCGCTGTGTTCTGATGTTGAGTCCAGAGGTAGAAAACAAACTTGCTGCAATTCCCCCACAGTCATATTGAACCCATGCAAGCAGAGAACACATTCATTGGAATGGAGAGGAATAGCTCCAAGGTAGAACGGTAAATATCAAGTCATTTGGATTTATTAATAAATTGAGTTGGTTTAATATCTTTCATTGTTTAAAAGTTCTTTTAAACTTACTTTTTCAAATGATTTCTTATTTTTTAATTAGTTAATAGAATTTTAATGGATTTTAATGCTTCTAAATGTCAGGCATTAAAAGACTATTAAAAATCAATTAAACAATTATCAGCTAGTTGATAGCAACAGATTATTAAAAGTTATGTCTATAGTTAACACGTGCCAGCGATAAACTTAAGAAGCTTGGCACAGGTTCTGTGGTCTGACCCATTGAGGCAGGGCCCTGCTCGGCAGTCGTCAGAGCAGAAAATATTGCTGGCACCACATCAGATAAAATGAGGGAAACATTCCCAGTGTCCTCAGCGATATTTAACCATCAATCAATGTTTTAAAAAAATAAATGATCTGTGAATTATTACTTTGAAGTATGTGGGGCACATGAAATTGAGAATAAAAGCAATAACACCAGAGATATAAACATTGATTTCAAGCCAGTTATGGGATGAGGATAGAGTTGGGGGATGTTAAAACTGTGGTAGAGTATTCACAGGCACAATGTTCTCCGGCTATGCACAAATTGGTTGCCATTTTGTGGTTCCCATGTTACCAAGATCAGTGACTATAGTTAAACCACTTCATTTACTCTGGGATATCCTGAGGTAGTGAAAGGGCCCATAGAAATGCAGGTTTACTGTAATATGTATATAGTAGGATCCTACAAGACAGTTAAGATTCCAGTTTGATCGAAGTTTGCAATTATGATGTTGCAAAGCCTTGGGACGACCATACTCCTGAGATACCCTGGACTGATATTGTCTCTGGAAATCACTTCTCATCATCACCATCCAACACTGAATGACAGAGACAGTACCTTTGGGTTTAAAGACCGATTACATGGAACTTACGGTGCAGAAACATACCATTCTGCCCAATGGGTCTGTGCTGGTATTTATCCTTCTCTGGAGCTTCGTCCTCTCCTGCTTCATCACACTCTGAATGTATAGTCTCCCCTATAGCAGTTTCCTCCACAACTAAGTGGGGCTTAAAGGCACGGGTCATGTGATGCAACCACCAGGAATATCAAATAATGAGAAAATTAAAGGGGAAAAACAACCTGCAGATGCTGAAAACCTGAAATAAAAACAGAAAATGGGGGAGCAGGACAGGCAGCATCCATAGAGAAAGAGACAGGGTTATGGTCTCAGGTCAGTGACCCTTCTTTATAATTAATAAGAAGTTATCGAGTTGAAGTGGTAACTCTCTCCATGGATGCTGCCAGACCTGCTGAGTAGCTCCAGTATTTTCTGTTTTTGTAGCTACACCCAGGGATGGAAATCCCTATTTCCAGATACAGAAGGGAATCCCCTGGCTTTTTCTCCCCCTGACTAAAAGCTGTCAGGTCAGTCACAGCACTCGTGTGAGCAGTGGCTGGGGATTCCACAGAGAGTCACCTTGACCCTTTTAGCTCAGTGTCAAGCAGGGGATCAGCAGGTTTGAGGACAGAGTGTCTGGATCAATACCTGCAGCACTTCTCCTATACAAGTGCAAGCACATCAGAAACAGACTTGGGATAAGGCTACACAAACCCTCGTGTTCAAGATCACAGCTGATCTTCTATATCCACCCCATCCTCCTGCCCGTTCCCCGTGTCCACCCCATCCTCCTGCCCGTTCCCCGTGTCCACCCCATTCTCCTGCCCGTTCCCCGTGTCCACCCCATTCTCCTGCCTGTTCTCCGTGTCCACCTCATTCTCCTTCCAGTTCCCAATGTCAACCTTTGTCTCCTGCCTGTTCCCCATGATCACTTCTTCCTCCTTCCTGTTTTTAATAGAAACACAGTCCTCTCTCCCTCAGGCAAAACACTGAAGAGTAACTTCAAACCATTCTGGAGAGGAAAGCAAGGTACATCAGCTGTGGCACCTGAACAGAATTCGGACTGACAGGGATCAGGCAGTTGGCCTGTAAGTTTGCATCTCATTCCTATGAGAGGAGCTCTTCAGACACGGGCATGGAGGGTAAACAGGTAGTAGTGTAGAGTGCATTCTCCAACAACTTGCCCCTGCATAGCAGCTTTAAACTGGTACCTGATTTAGGGGAGACTGGGTGCCTGGGATGAAATCTTCAGCCCAGATGCATTTGTTGCTGAGCTATGCAAATGTTGCACCAGCTGCAACATATGCAACTGGTTTATGCAACTCTCCAAAGCCACTGGTCATGTGTGCTTATGTCAGATAGTTCCATTCCCCTTTTTGAAAAGAGTAATTCATGTATTCGTATTATTTATGATATAGTCTATTCACCAATTTTCTGAGTCTCTTTGATCTTCACAAAGAAACATTTATCATTGGAGTTGGTATCCAGTTCTTGACTTGAGGAAGTGGTGACCTATTGACTCAATGCAGTAGAATCTCATGTTGTTTCTTCCACAGTTTCTACTGATTCAGTTTCTGAAATATAATTATAATCACATAACGCTTTGATATTTCCTTGTAAATCTCATGCTAGAATTGTTGTTTACAAGTATTCTTCTGATTTAATCTTCTATTTCTGCAAGGTATTGCTTTGTACCTCCTGGTTCAACTATCATTCCAACATTCCATTTCTGAACGTCAGGTATGACAGGTGGTGTTGACACTTTACTCTATCATGTTGTTTTAATTGCTTCTCTCATGACACGAGTCATAATTTCATTTTCATCTCAACTGCTCCTCTCCCCTTGGTTGAACTAAACTCAAGCATATTTTGATTTTTCCAGGCATTAGCAACACAACAGGAGTAACTCAAAGGCATGCAGAAACAGGGAACCAGCAGGGACACTAGGCCCTTCTGATAATCATCTCACAAAACTGTTCAATGTGAAGTTATGAACAATCTTGCTTCGTTGGGACACATTCCCCCCACTTCTCTCCCATGATATTAAGGCTGGATGCCTGTATGTTCCCAAACATTTCAAACAGTTCACACACATTTCCCCTCATGGTAATAAGGGCAGTACAGGTGTGCCCCCAAAAGTGGCACAATTCAAATGTCTGTCTAAGGGACCTGAGAGAACACATGCTTGAAAGACTTGAGTTCATGGTCGAGGAATAAAGCTTTGGCAACAAATTACCAGAAATCTGAGAAATGTCTTTGAACACTGCTAATCCTTGGAATTCTTTGGTATTGTTTTACAGTTTATCAAAAAATTTGCTAATCGATATCTCATTGTTAAACTCGAGCACCTTTGTAATACTTGAGTGAGAATTTTCATTGACATCAGAGCAGTGTTATTTGACACTGGATGACACAGTGAAAGTGAATGCAAGATACCATTTTGTTTCATGAAGCACTCAATTAGAAACAAAGAAAACGAGGATCATTATCTTATCTCATCTGAGACTAACATCTTTTGTAAGCCACGACATGAGTGAATGGTCTCAACTCTTTGATAGTACACTCTGTCATAGAACTGGATCTAATACGTTTTACCTTGATCCATTTCAAGTGATTATCTATGAGTACCAAGAAATTATCAATCCCCTTCAACATCTCTTTAGAAAGGTGTCATTAATCATTTCAGACTCTCTCCTGGCTCTACGAACTTGGCAAGTAGTACATTTACCTACAAGCTTTTCAAGACTTTTGTCTAATCCCTGCTAATACACAAAACTAGTCATTGGCTTCACACTCACAAAACTGGAATGGTCAGCGTGAAGCCTTTGTAATATTATTATATTATCAATATCAATATATTTTGTATGATGAATATGTGTCTCCATTTAACATTGCCTTGTTTAATCAGCAGCTCATATTATTAGTATAGCAGCTATTGTTGACTTTGCGCCAGGAATTCCATACAAAGACATATTATCTGTGACCACAATAACAAATCTGCTCAATAGGAACCAATGAACTATTCTCAATCCAAAAACAATTCCCAAGGCCTCTTTCTGAATTTGAGCATGGTCTCTCTCACTCTTTGCCAATGTATGTGAAGCAAATGCTACTGGTTTTTCATGATGGATGATACTCCACTGCACAACTGATCATAACTCCTTATAAATAGTTTGAAATATCCAAATGACTCACTTCCCACTTTTTACATAAAGTCTTACGATGTTGGCAGTTCTTTTTCACAACTTCAGTCTTTGTTTTTACATCAGTAACAAATGGTGTTAGCACTGTTGCAAGATCTGTGCAAAAATTCTAGCATAACATTGTACCTTAGAATTACCTAAGTTACAATGTTTTTATGTTCTTTTGTCTTCATCATTGCTTCCTGGTTTTCCTTGACTGGTTGCATCTAGTTTTAGCCCAAGTACCTACTTCTTTTTGTGCAAATGCACACTTAATTATTTTGAACTCTGCATGGTTTTATTCTTTGGGTAATTGAAAGGCAAAAAACTGCAGATCCTGGAAATACTCGGAAGGACAGGAATTGATGGCTGAAAGATCATTGACCTGAAAGGTTAACTCTTCTTGCTCCACCAATGCTGCTGGACCTGCTGAGTACTTCCATCATACTCTGTATTACTTTTTTCTTTGATACTCGTGGCTGTTAGCACATCACCTCGGCTTTAAAACTGCATATTGAGGATAAGTGTCCCTTCTTCTGACATGCAGGTGGTTTCCACTGCAACAATCCACACCTGTCTCACCCACATGCTTGTCAATCTGCTTTGGAACTCTAACCTTCACTATATGACCATGAATCTTGCACCTTGTGCTGGGCTAATGTTAGTATTCTTCCGTTCCATTCTCATTTATTCTGTCGACTCAGGTGTGAGATTCTGTGTGTTTACTGGACTCACTCGTCAAATATGTCACACAGAACATTGTCAAAGAATGCACCAAAATTGAATGCTCAGACAGATCTTTCAACGAGAGAATATACAGACTGATAGTCTCGCCTGACTTCTGATTCCTGGTTCCAAATTTGTAGCTGTCCAAAAATTCTGACAGTCTAAGATTGAAAACATTTTTACTTTCCGTGGTGTTGAAAGGTTCACTGACATGGTGTACTTCAGAACTCATTCCTGTTAGAAGGACGGCGTTGTGCACCTGTAAAGCAGACGCATTCCCACCATCACCCTTCACAATGTCCACCCTCCACAAGAGAGGGTGCAGAAAAGACTCACAAAGATGCTGCCTGGATGGGAAGGCTTGACTTATCAGGAGAGATTGAACAGCTAGATCATTTTTCCCTGGAGCAAATGATGCTGAGCAATGACACGGTAGAGATATATAAAACTATGAGAGGCATAGAGGGGTTAGATAGCCAGTGTCTGTTTCCCATGGTAGTGATGCATAAAACTAGATGGCACAGGTTTAAGGAGAGAGCAAGGAGGATTAAAAGGGACTCAAGGGGTAAAAGTTTCACACAAAGGGTAGTTGGCATCTGGAATGAGCTGGCAGCAATGGTGGAGGAGGCAGGAACAGTAACAGCATTTGAGAGGCATCTTGACCGGTACATGAATGAGAAGGACGTGGAGGGATCTGGAATTAATGAGGCAAGTGAAATCAGTAATAGATAGGCCTGATGGTCAGCATAGACACTTTGGGCTGAAGGGCCTGTTTCTATGCTGTTCAAAGTTGAATGCTACTTTCTGTAAACATATATGCTATGTACGTACTAAAAGGTTCACCTGCTGTTTGTATGCATCCAGAAGGAATAATGCCTGTTGTGTTTTGTTACTATGCATCACAATAATGGGATTGCATTGCTGTGATAATGTCTTCATCCTCCTTCCCACCCGACAGACAGAGCTTCAGTCAGGGCAGCTACTTCCCCCATTCCCACGCTAACAGCGATACAATTTCTCTTTGAGGACTATTACACAACATGTCACTATTTCTGAAAATCAAATAAAAATCTTCAGATGCTGGCAATCTGAAAGAATAACAGAAATTGGAATATCTCAGCAGGTCAGGGAGAGAATTCATTGAGTCCGGAGACTTTAGATAGCATGCTCTTTTTCCCTGTTTATGTAAGAACCACTTCCACCTGCCAACCTTTTCCTCACTGTGTATAGTCTGGCCTGCTGGGCATGTCCCAGTGTGCCAGAACCACATTAGCAACAAATTACACAGCCATAGTACCTTAATCTGATTCCACCTGTCTTCATTCTATC
>JARFYF010000059.1:12219811-12230319 GCA_030265395.1 Rhina ancylostomus | reverse complement strand
GCCGTCAAACATTCCTCATATGTTAACTCTCTCATTCCTGGAATCATTAGAATGTTGAGGGAAGTGGGCTTACTGTTTAGTGAATAGAGTTGAGCTTAAGAACCAGGGGGAGATTTCACAGAGGCGTTTAATATCAAGAACGGTATAAATAAATCTATTTCCATTGGCTGATATTTTGGCATGGGGAAGGAGAGACAGATTCATCATGATTGCCAAGTAGGTGCAGAGGAAAAATGTTTAGGATTTGGAATGCCCTGCTTTAAAATGGTGGTGGACACGCATTTAACAGTAGCTTTGCAAAGGGAATTAGACAGATACTTTCAGAGAAAAAAAAAACCGCAGGGTTGTGGGGAAAGAGCAAATATGGATTTCTCTTCCAAAATAGAGAAGCAGAGCAGCTTTCTTCTGGCTGAGGTGTTCTATTATTCTATGAGTGGAAACAGCCAGACTTCATTTTATGGCAGTGCACACAGAGGTACAGAGCACAGATAATTGAGGGGGAAGCAAGGAAATGCTGGAATGACAATGTCTAGAGGATGTTATCACAGCAACAGATACAGAGGATTGAAGTGAAGGAGCCAAATTGGTTCAGAACAAGTTAGTTCAGCAGTGGAATTGGACCATGTTGTCCCAGGAACAATCAACATTGGGACAACTAGGTCTTTATAACACAGCACAAGATGGGACCCCACCCAGCTGTCCTTTATTTATTGTTGATCCATTAGGTTACCCCCCCCCCACCATATACTGCACAGGGCACCAACACCAATCTCCCACCCAAATCTCATTCCTGAACCCCTCCCTCTAATCTTGTGCATGACTCCATTGATTGGCCAAGGCTCAGGCTGAAGGCCTTAATTGCCACATATATCCCCAACCCAATTTGAACTGATTGCACCAATCAAGCCCGAGGTCACCAGCCTCTTCTCCCCTGCCCCCACCCCCAACCAAACCCAGTCCAGTACTTTCAACCAGAAAAATTTTCAATAACTGCGACAGAGCCAATATTTTTCCTTGCTCCAGGAATGTTATGTCGATGAGGATTCTGCAGATGAGAAGAGGAATTAGCCCTTTGGGATTCCATATGGAGGCATTTGCCTCCTGAATTTCCAAACATTGTAAATGAATGGTGAAAGGTTTGGTTCTATACAAAGGAAATGAATGGGAATATATCTAAACCACTGAGATTCTGAAAACTTGGAAAGACATAAAAAAAAGGTTCAGAGATTTAGTACACTAGTCAGACTAAACCAGTAACTTACGGTCACAGCCTCCAACTCAATAGAGCCAGCAATAGTCTGCTAAGTTCTTTCCAATATATGATTAGATGGTTAGAGTAAAAAAAATAGAAACTTCAGACTGAAGCACTAGGAGCATCACCTCAGAGGCCAGGGTTATAGGTAGGGATCAGAAAAGACCATTTAACCCAATGAACCTCCTCCCTTTGGTACATTAACTCCATCAAGGCAGCATCTGCATTTTGCTTAACCAACAATTTTCTCTCTCTAATCTAATCAAAATTCCACTGATCTTATGAGACTTCTATTTTAATACTCCTATTTCTTCCTTTAGTGCAGACTCAGAATCACACCACAGACCATTCAGCCCATTACCACTTTATCAGCTCTGTAAAATTGATCCCACTTCCCCTGCTCTTATCTCATAGACCAGTTAGATACACAATCGACTCTTGAAAACGTCAATAGAATCTGCTTTCACTACTTTATTAAGCAATGGTTTCCATATCGTACTGCACAAGGACATTTCTCCTCACTTCTCCACATTGAGATTCTGCTTATGCAGAGTGCACAATTATGTTGTCTGTTAATACACTCAAATTTATTTTATAATTAGGGTCTCCATTCCAGGCAGTGTCCAAGATTCTAAAATTTCTGGTACATTCTTTGCTTGAACCCTGATGGTAGTAACAAGAAGAGGGGCATGCCCTCTTCTCGTTACTACCAATCGAGGAGGAGGTAGAGGAGCCTGAAGACCCAAACTCAATGATTCAGGAACAGCTTCTTCCCTTCTGCCATCAGATTTCTGAACGATGCATGAACCCATGAAAACCATCTCATTATATCTGCGTTCATATTATTTATTTATTTTTGTGATTTATAGATTTTCTCTTTTGGCTGTACTGCTGCCGCAAAACAACAAATTTTTTATGTCACATGTCAATGATAATAAATCTGATTCATTAGGCTTGGGACCAGTTTGGTCGTACTCTTCTGTCTCCTTTTCAACTCAAGTCTGATTGTATTGTTATAAATCATTAATCCAAGGGGCTTTACTGTGTACTGAACATAACAAAAAAAACAGGAAGAGCAGGTCCATTGAGTAGTTATGGGTCCAAGGAGCACGAGGGTACTCAATACTCAGAACCAAATCAGTAACCACAAGTTTTAAAAAAAAATATTCTGGCCAATCTGGGGACAATGAAGTTCAGGACATTCCTCACCAGACACCCAGTGATGATCTCAAGGGTTTCAAGGGACCATGGTGACCGTCAGGTACATCACTCCCTGGAGATCTTGGTCTTGGCCCTACTCTTGAGTAACATCTTCCAGACCAATGCAGCATTTGCACCAAGCACTTTTGTTATGGCAGTGCCAATGGACATTTAGTTTGACTGGGCTGTTTCACCACCCCTCTCCCATACACCAACATTTTGCTTGTACCCAAAAAAAGTAAATACCATCAAGAATGAAAGTCTCTGGTTATAATGAACCCATTGGTGGCATACCAGATTGAGAGACATTTTAACTAACCAAGAATGCTAATTTAATGGCATCATCTCCCAACGTCAGGCCCTGATATTCCCAACTGTATGTTTTTCAGATATTGTTTGAACAGAGGATTACTTTACTGTGTTGGCTGCTCAAATGTTTACACAAGACAAGAGCCTAGTCCAACACATGCCTGCCCAACACGCTCAGCCCTGACCCTGGTGAAATAGCAAACACAGACAAATTCCAGCTCCAGATGGCTCACTGGGAAATCACACACTGCTGCACTACTTACAGCTACAACAGCTTAAAAGGAACAGACATCCTCTTTTCTGTACATTGGAGATCAAAATAACAAGCTTCAGAATGAAGGACAATGTATACGAGATGTGCAGAAATGCTGCTGATTAGCTCAGTTCTCCAATGAAACATGGAGATTCTTCTTAAGGAAGTGAGACAGAATAGGAGGTCCATTCATTATTGAGAGGCAAAGACCAATGAGAAGAATAGCCAGTGCTAATGTCACTTTCCCATTACCTGGTAGTGGAAGTTCAATAAGCTTGTCATGCCAGGCAAAGTGTGATAACCCACCATCACCCAACCTCAATATTGTGTACTGGGCAAGTTGCTCTGTTACAACCGCCTGCCCTGAACACCATTTTACATTTACCAGAACACACTACGCAAAAGATGCATTTCACTGTGTTTTGATGTACATGTGACTAATAAAGATATCTCATCTCATGTCATTTAAACAGTGAGGATACTGGTCTCCAGTTCCTGACTGGCAACTTCAGTGACTCGAACCTTTACGCGATTTGCCATTGGCTCAGTTTATCATGAGTGCAGCACCACCTTGTGGTGGAGACCTTGTAGGCTCAGTTGTTCCCAACTCCGACCCATCATCACACTGGGAAAATAACTTGCCTTTATAGCTAATAAGCTTTAATATGGAAAATGTCACAACGATGTTTCACAGAGATAATGAGGCCTCGTAGTGCCCGAGGAAGATGGAGGACCAAAGGTGACACTCACCAGAATAGGAACAACCTCAAGTGATTGAGTGGGGTCCACAAAGTCAGAGTCAGGAAGTGGCTTGTGACACTGAAGGAAGTTATAGAGATTGGGAGGGACATGGGCAATGGAGGGGATTAATCACAAGGATCAAGAGCTCAAATACAAGCCCCAAAGTAAAATCCTTGTGCTTTGTCCCTTCCGCAAAAGGACATCAATCAGATAGCTTGCACAGGGTGAGATGGTAGGCCAGTTACTCCAGGATCACCACTACAATTGACCTCCACTGCTGACCTCACTGGGGTACATCGGGTCAGTGATAACTCTGCGCTTCCGGCAAGTTGGCTGTGTCCACTGAAGCCACCTGTCCTCACTGTCATTCTCTGATACACCGCACACTGACCACCATTGCACCCTAATGCTCATCCACACTGTCCACCATAACACACTGATTTGCTCCACATGGTCCACCATTGCTCCACATTGTCCACCGTTACACCCTAATGCACCCTGCATTGTCCACTGTAACACAGTGGTTTGTTCCACATTGTCCACCGTTACACCCTAATGCTTGTCCACCATTACACCCTAATGCACCCCACACTGTCCACCGTTACACACTGATTTACTCCACATTGTCCACTGTTACACACTGATGCACACCATTCCCTGCACCTCTCTTCTAGTGTTCACATCCTAGCACATTCAGCATGAAACCTACCAAATGTTTCTCCTATGCTTGTCATAGAGCACGGAGGATACCATTAAACTTAGTGCAGAGCCATCTTCTACTGACAAATGGTTGACCCCAGTTTCGGGCAAACACTAGATAGAAATCATTTGTACTTCATCCAGCTTTTCAAGAGAGACAGGCTGCAGCTGCCCTGAGCAGACCTCAGTTGTTTTACTTGGGAATACGAGGTGATCTCGATTTGGATTTTACTCAAACAGGAAATAAGTTACTCCCCATCTTCACTTGCCTTCCCCACAGCTCATGGAAAAAAAGCACACACAGCCACTGAGGTACCACTGAGTTTGCTGGCTTCCATCTGGTTGGGGGAGTCAGGTGGTCCAAGTGCTCTTCAGTTGGTTGGACGAGGTGGTGAGGGTGGGATGTATCATTACTCTTATTATGAACAAATACGAGTGTTAACATTGGGTTCTACTTGGTGTCCCTCACAGTTGAATGGACTGCTGACATTTACCATGCGATTTACACTTGGAGAGCAGCTACTGGGCAACAGGCACCAGGCACCATGGATCCCCACCAACAAGAGCCAGAACGGGAAGACTGAAGGCTGTGGATGGGATGGGAAATGGATAAATCTAAAATGGAAAAGGGTGAGAAAAAATGACTTTCTACATTGCTACCACAGGTAACATAGGCAGGTAGAGATCTGGCTAGAGAATAAACAATAGACATGATTGTCAGGACTACACATGGCAATGGCTTCTCTCATTGACACAAGCCCCACTGGGAGACAGAACTCCTCAGTACAAGCTCCACAACCTACCAGCCCCACTGCAAAATAGGACTGTCCACCTTTCTAACAGCCCCACAATGAGATATCCTCACCAGCCAAAGAGCAAGGCAGCCAATTCCCACCCCTGCATCCCCATCACATCTCACCATGACATTGCCCACAATCCCACCACCAGTCTAACTGAGAGACTTGTGTCTGCCACAAGACCCGCCCTCTCTCCCATCACTGGATTCAGCATAAGCTTCACCCCCCTCTGCACAACCACCCCCCCACCCCCCATCAGCAGTCTCACAGAAGGACTACACCCCTCCATCCCTCCTGGATTACAGCACCTTCCTATCTAGCAAATTTCCAATCAAGTAAAATGCATTGAAGCTGAGCTTTGAGTGTTGGTGGCATACACAGGGAGTGTGAAGGAAATCAAAGTCATGTTCAAAGAGAATTCTTTATGAAGGGGAAGAGGTGAAAAGGCAAAGTGGAGAGGGAGCCAAATCACCCAGGCACATTACAGAGAGAAAATAATTACCCCAATAACCTGCAGCCTCTGGAAGTCAGCCAGCATTTGGTGAACAAGGCCAAGCAATTGCAAACTTGACTTTTGTAAAAATTAGTGGACATTGTGTCAGAAATGAGAATTGGCTGTTTTTAAACTTAGAAAAAATGCATAATTTTAAATTCAATTGAACAACACCAGCCTGTGACTCAGAGTAAACTAGCCACTGCATCACTGCTACCTACCCATGTCTCAGAGTCATGCAGTGAAGCTAGAAAGAACAATGTGACTTAGCAACAAAAGCAGACTGACACAAACTCACTCCAACTCAGCACTTCAATGAGTCAGGTGTCTGATGCCCTAATTTGAGAACATTTCTCAGTATGTCATAAGGGAGGAGATGTGAACATGCAGCTGGGGAATGAAAAACATTGATGGATTCAAGGCACAATGGGTTGGCTACAAAGTCATGGGTTGGAATTTTAGGAAGCTTTCAGAGGCGGTGAAGCAAAGAGATCTTGGAGAGAGGATTTCAGTGGACAAGGGTATTAATTGAATCATTAATCTTCAATGGGAGAGAGAAAAATCAGGGAACAAACAACAACTTAGAAGTTAGAGGAGGAGAGCACATAATGTAATTGGGAAATCTACTCAGGTGAAGAGAAAGATCAGGAAGAGATCATTCATCCTCTCAAAGAAGTCATGGGTGGTTTGTACTTTAACCCTATCCACCTGCCTTGACTCTAAATCTCTTTACACTCCTGACAAGTAAAACAGCTCTCCGAAACATTATTAATTGAGGTAACATCTATTGCTAATTATGACAGGGTGTTCCTTGCATCTACTGTCTTCTGCGTGAAGTTTCCCAACTTCTTCCTCAATGACTTGCCTCTTATTTTATCGTGTCCCGAATGCCCACTTGCAGAAAAGTTCCTTTGTTTTAAACTTTAGTGCTCTCTGTTTATGGACCCCCAAATCTCTTTGGTCCTTCAATTTTCTTAGCCTTTAACAACTTTATCAGTACTTTAGTGGTTTAAAAATTGAGCTCATGCCTTGTCTATGTTGAAATCATTTGTCACAGTTTTGCCAATTCACTTATTTCTCAATGACTCCATGGAATATTGCCTTCCACTCTAGGCTACTGACCATGCCATCACTCAGGAAACAAGGATATGAGGCCGTCTGCTTTATATTCCAGTTCATTAATGAATAAAGTGAGTAGCTGATGCCCCAGCACACAGTTAGTTCCCTCATTCCTTTTCAAGTTGAGTTCTTATCCTATTATCCCAACTCTCTCTTTCCTACTGATCAAATAGTTTGCTTTCATTTTCATAAGCTTTAATTTCCCCTGACAATCTATTATAAAGAACCTTATCAAACACCATCTGGAAGTCCATATTCAAGATTTTTAAAAATAATATATTCATTCATGGATGTAGATATCACTGGTGTTGCCAGCATTTATCACCCATCCCAAATTGGCACCAAACCAAAGAGCCAGTCAAGGATGAATCTGAATTTACAGAAATGCTGGCAGTTTCATGTAGAAATTACGTGAATGCAAACAAAAGCTTTTCCCTGTATCCTGGAACATATGATAATAATAAACCAGTTACCAATTCTTGATGAAGACACAGGTCCCAAAGTTTCACACAGTTGAACAATGATAATTTCCTATGTAGGCTTTGGCACTGGATTACTCAGGCTGGGAGCTTTGGCCATTGAACTAATCCCTAGTTAGACCTGCCATCCACTAAGCTCATTCAATAGATTGGACAAGAGCAACTGCAAAAGGAGAGTACAATTTATATTTATATTGTTATTTAACTGAGTGCATTTAATTGTGTTCAAATATTTGACTGTTAAAGCATTTTGATTTTTAAATTATTTTAAACATTCAATCTTTTTGCCAGCTTTGACAGCTGCAGGACGACCTTAATTTTCATAAGCGTTAATTTCAACTGACAATCTATTACAAGAATCCTTATCAAATGCCATCTGGCAGTCCATATAAAAATATATCCATTAATGGATGTAGACATCACTGGCAACGCCAGCAATTACTGCCCATCCCTAACTGCTCGAGGAGAGAGTCGAGGGTGGATCTGGAACCACATACAGACTGGAGCAAGTAAGGACAGCAGACTTCTCTCCCTGAAGGATATTAGTGTGGTAAGAATTCATCCAAAACAATGTGGTTGCTTCAAGGTTATTGAGTGAAGCTTCTTGTTAAGTTCTGGATTTATGTAATTGCTTCATTTTTAAATTCCCCAGCTGTCATGGTGGTGGGATTCAAACACACAACTCTGGTTCAATCAGCCCGAACTCCTATTGCTGGTCTAATAACCTGTCCACCACTTCAGTTGCTTCAACAAAAAATTCAATTAGATTCATTACACATGAACTACCTTTACTAATCCATATTGATTCTCTCTAATCAGCTTAAATTTATTTAACTTACTATTTCTATTACTTACTATTATAAATTTCAGTAAAACCCCCACAACATGTGTTAAACACAGTAAATTTAACGATAACTTTCTTGCTTTTCTCCCTCTTGTCTTAAATAAGGAAGTTCCATTTACGATATTCCCCAATTCAACAGAAACAATTCCTGAAAAATATGGACAAAACATCTACAATCTTCTGTCCTCCTTCCTTTAAAATACTGGTATGGAGACTCTGGTTCTGGGGATTAGTCTGTCTTTAATGCTGTCACAGTAATTGTTTTGTTTACCTTAACAACTTCCAGTACTTGACTCATTATTAACTTCCTGCTGTGGGAGCCCTTTCCTCTTCCTCGAGTGCTAGGACAATGAAATTGTTCAACAGCTCTGCATTTCCCAATTTTCATTTGCAATACTATCCATTTATTCTAAAGGGCTCAAATGTCCATTGCTCCCTCTTATTGTAATTGTAAAAATTGTGTTAACCTTGAATTCCTTTTCACCTTTTGCTGTTCTTCATCTACAATTGCTTTCTGGAAATGTACTACTCTTTGAACTTTGTGTTATCTGTCCTTTTGCCATCAATGGCTGCTTTAATCAACAGGTAGAGACCTTTACCTACACAGGCATTCACAGATCCTGTATCAAGCTAAATACTTCATTGAATAAAACTAATATTTATATGTAGTTCCACCGGGTATCACTAAGTCTCAGTACAGTTAGCCACGCCAGAGTCTAAAATCTTGTAACCATGATAGGTTTGAGAAGGAGCGACTTAACCTTGAAATAATGTTCCCTTTGTGTCCAACCATTAAACAGCCTGGCTCATTATTCATTCCTAAACCCAAACGTGTTGATTTTGGAACACATTGCTCCAGGAAACCATCTCAAATGTACTCAACAAATCCACTGACTTTGATTTTTCTCAATCTATATAAAAATGTAAATCTATTGAAACAATTTGGATGTTGATACAAGCCTTCCTAATCACTGAATAAATACATTGGCCTGGATTTTCAGAAATGCTGGCAGATTCACATAGAAATTACATGTTTTACTGTGGAAATGCAGGACTTTCAGAAAAGGCACAAATCCTGCACTTTTACACAGCTGAACAAAGGCAATTCCTGACTTATGCTCTGCGATTCGATTCCTCATGCCAGAAAGTTGGTCCATTGAACTAGCCCCATGTCCATTGAGCTCATCCACTGGAATGAACAAGAGCCACTGCAAAGGAAAAGGGAGAGTACAATTTATATTTATATTGTTACTTAACTCAGTGTATTTAATTGTGACTGAAGCATTTTAAATTATCTTAAACATTCAATCTTTTTGATAGCTACTAGAACCATGGCTCAACTGACTGTCAAAACAACTCTGGGGAAGGGGCTTTCCAATTCCAAAAGGTACTGTCCTGTCACACAATCAGCTGGGAGCCAGCTTCCTGGCAGAAGGCCACACCTAGGGACCTTCTCTGGATAAGTGTGAAAGGAGACGGGTCATCTGGACAGCTGGCTGCTTGCAGAAGAACCAAGGCGTTGTATCACTTCTTGCTACCTCAGGAGGCTTACAGACAGCTTCTTTTAGAGTTTTAAAGCACTATTTATACTCCATAGCAGCCATAGCCTCTGCTGCTCACTCTCCCTTACTGATGTTCTCATTTACTAATGTCAGAGTAGCATCTTTAATGAGATCTTTTTCAGCTCTGTATTTGTGCAGTGCTTGGGCCCCAGAATGCCTTCAATAGACCACTTATTGCAATTGCCCACAGTAAAGAGAAGGAAGTTTGTGTCTCCAAAAACTTGGAAGCACTGGAAGTTCTTCCCCCCTTGAAAGGAGATGAAATGCATCTTGTCTCCCTTAACGGCAAGGTCAAAACATTCAGGTCAGAAAGACTGCAATAATGATGGATCTACACAGCCAGGCCAAACATGGAGAGAAGGAATGTAAAGAAAGCCACTAATTACCCAAACTCCACACAATATTCCAGTGTGGATTGAAAGGCCTTAACTAGGTTCCCTCCTGCTCTTTTACCAACCCAGTCTGTGTAACTCAGCCAGCTCCAATTTAAAAGGCTGTGGATCAAATCATGGATTCAAACAGCACAGAAACAGCCCTATGGCTCACTGAGCTCATGCAACCATTAGGTACCCTTTTATATTAGATTTCTTTATTAGTCACATGTACATCGAAACACAGTGAAATGCATCTTTTTGCATAGAGTATTCTGGGGCAACCTGCAAGTGTCGCCACGTTTCCGGCACCAACATAGCATGCCCACAACTTCCTAACCTGTACGTCTTTGGAATGTGGGAGGAAACCGGAGCACCTGGAGGAAACC
>JARFYF010000059.1:12140289-12150949 GCA_030265395.1 Rhina ancylostomus | reverse complement strand
GGGGATGCCGGTTTCTTGGGACAACTGTACGTTACGTGTTTGTTCAAACTTCCTAAGTAAGTGAATTCCTTCTCACAATAAGGGCAATTATGGCTTTCCGAGCTCCTGTTTTTCAACATGGCTTTCTCTTTGGCAGACGATCGGTTCTTCTGCGAGATTGCCTTTTGCACTAATTTGTTCCTTTTATTTTTCAGAACATTCATTTTGATTTTGTTCATGGTCACTTTTGGCTTTGTCTCAGTTTCAAAGTTCAGCCGTTTTGGCTGGCCCATCCTCCGGATGGTGTTCTGCTTGACTGGCTCTGCAGCTATTGCCCCATTTTTCTTCCAGACCTTCCTTTTCAGTGGGATTGCATTCTTCTTTGGGGTATAGCGTTTCTTGTCACTGGCAGATGCACAGGCCAAGATATGTTTGTGAAGTGCGGGCATGTTGTCAAAGCTTTTGCCGCATTTTGTACAGTGGATGGCTGTGCTGAAGGTTTGAGGGATGTTGTGTGTGGTAAAATTTACAGCTGATGACACCGTACTGGCAGAATTACGGTTATGATATTGAAACGGAGGGGGCTTGAAGCTAGGGTAACGTTGATTGAGACCCATACGGACATCGGGACCTTTTGGTTTTATCCCAGATGCCATCACCTTTATTGTAGTATACAGCTCCTCTGTTAAGTCACTAGAATCACCATCATCTTCCTCTCCTTCTTGTGATGGTGGCGGCGGTGGCGGCGTGGAACTTTCTCCTATAGACTGGCTGAGACAGCTGGTGGCTTTGCCTGGGTCCGTGAAGTTCTGGGGTCTCAGAATTCCATTTTCTAATTCTATGTGTGTGCACTGTTGGTCAGGATGTAGGTCACTTTGATGATGCTGTAAATTGCAAAGGAATGCAAACTCCTTCTTGCAAACAGAGCACACAAAAATCTTGCCCACCCCATGCAAAGAAGAGCGGTGCTCAGACAATGCATTGGCCTCTTTGAATAGCTGCACACAAAATTCGCATTTGAAAGGCCATTCCTCAGCGTGAACCAACAAATGCTGTGCAAGATCCTTGATGGAAAGGAATGGAGTTTCACAGACGTTGCATTGGAAACTTTTAGTGAAAGCTGGCTCGGGTTTCTCTTCTTCTTCTGTGGGCTGAGGGTTCTCAATACTCTCTTGCTCTTCAGCGCAGTTTTTAATGAGCATTTCTTGGGGGGATTCTGGTTCAATGGTGGGTGGATGGTTATTGTTCATTTCACGTTCACTGTCTATGTCTGGATAGCCTTCGTCTTTAACTTCTTCCTTAATGTTAATGCTGACTGGCGACAAAGCAGGAGTTATTGACTGCAGGACTTGGGTCACAGACTCTGGAAGGGGTGAAGGGACAGAGAGGACTGGAGGAGGGGGAGAAGGAGCAGGGGTGGTAACTGGTGTTGGGGTTGTAATCGAAGTGGGGGTTGAGACTGGATTAGGTGGTGCCTCTACCTCTAGGCATGGCTGAAGACTGTCCTCAGAGTCTTGTTTCATTGTGCCATTATACTCATTCAAAAGTACTTTTTCCAATACAGAGGTCGTCGGTTTCTTCTTTTTACTGCTGCATGAAACTTGAGCACCAACACCTCCCATTTCCTCTTTGACTTCATTTTCACTGCACAACTTCTTATGCAAACTCAAATCTAAGATGGTTATTCCAGGCCCTTCCACTTCTGTTTTTATATCAGACTGTAGCTTAAAACCACTGGACAGATCCAGAGGCTGGTGGGTACAGAGATTAGCCACAGGCCGATTTGGTGCATATTCCTTAGAAGCTGTTATTTTGCACATTTCAAGACTCATTGGACTGAGGGTTTCATCTCGGCTGGAGAGACTCCAGGCAGGTGAGCTACTCTGGCTTTCAATTTTTGATGTTTTCAGTCCGGGTACATTTTCATTCCATAGACGTACAAAATCAGAGTCCTTTCCTGTGCTGCTTAGTACTGGACTATGCTGTGGGGAATTTGGCGGTGAACTTGTTCTCCTCTTGAACCGGCCAAATCCCATTGGTGCTGCTGTTGACGTTGATGGACCTACTGATGCATCTGGAAACAGAGCCGATCTGGATGAATTACTTTCTTGTATCTGGAGGAGCTGCTTAAGCTTGGAAGATAAGCTACATTTCTCCTGATGCCCACTCAAACTGCCCGTGGTCTGACCAGCGAGCGACTGACCACAAAAGGGCGAGACAACTGGCGATATGGTTTCAACACCAAGCTCAGTTTTTGTCGTTGGAAACGGAGGAGGGCTGGTGGTCCGTCTTCTTTTGGGACCTTTCAAATCACTGTCTTTCCGTTCATTCAGAAGAGAATGAGCTACTGAAACTTGAGTCATGGTCTTAAGATTCTGAGGTGATTCATCAGTCACAGGATACAGCACAGAAGGTAGACCAAAAGGATTCGTGCAAGCAGTGTCAACTTCAATCACCTCACAGTTGCTGGTACTATTGTTTGACTCAATTTTCCCATCAATATAGTAGTTCAAGTTTTCAGAGATGTTACTGGAAACATCCATGATGTATGCTTGACACTCATCGGTCTCGTCCTCCTCCTCCTCCTCCTCATCATCTTCAGTTTCTGTGCTTGTAACATGAAGCCCACCAGCAACCCGAGTTTGCTCAGATGTCAGATCCTGATCCTCTGCAGAACCCTTCCGTCTGATTCTGATGCCCTTAGCCAAGAGGTGACGCTCATGGATACGACGCTGGTGCCGACGCAAGTTTGTGTAAGAACCAAAAGTCTTTTTGCACAGTTTGCACGGGTGTTGGACTTTTGGTTCACAACTCTTCAAGGCAGAGTTGTCCAGATTTGGGGCTGAAGTCTCAGAATCTGTTTTCTTATAATTTTCCAGAGCTGTTGGGCTTTCTAGTCTGCTTGAAGCATCAGGACTGATGTCAAATGCTGTTTTATCAAAATCAAAATCATCTTTTTGGTGCTGTCCTGACATGTTCACTTTTAACATGGGCTTTTTCTTAGGCCCAGCTTCATGACGTCGCTCATGACGTCTCATGTTGATGTGGGTGCCAAAGGCTTTGCCACAATACCTGCACTTGAAGGTGAATCCTTCTGTTGATACGTGGATGTGCTGGTGACGTTCCAGACCTTGCTTTGTGGTAAATCTACGCTCACAATTTTTGCAGGGAAACATGTGGGTTTCTTCAACGTCTTGCATTCCGTTCTGATCTCCTTTTGGTTTCTGCTTCAGAGATTTAATAGAAATTTTCTTTTTTGGGAGATTTTCAAAAGAATTTTCTTCAGGCATCGTTTCTGTCTCAAGGGACATCTGTAGGTCCTTTGCCTGAGCCAGAACCTTCTGTGTAATAATTCTGTGAACTACTATTCTCTGCTCTGACGAATTGGCTCGTGAGACACAAGGTTCATGCTTCTGAGAACCTGATTAAAAATGTACAATTACTACAAGGCAAATTTAAGATTGTCAGACTAGCATCAGTTTCCCCTCTTATGCAAATATTTATATTTCAAGTCCAGCAAAATTAATGAAGACCAATCAATTCAATAAATCAATATATTTAAGAACCAATAGTGGTTCAGATTAGATACCCCACTTTAATGTTGCAGCAAGTTTGAATGGAAACTGGATGCTACACACGGAGCAAGCATAATTAATCTGTTAATACTGTTTAGGGCTAGAATAAAAACAGCACAAAACCCTTTCTTCAATCTAATTTAGCTTGCACCCAGTTAGGTATATTTCAAAGGTAACTTGGGAAATCCAACTATTAACTTAATACCTAGCAACATAATTAAATAGCATGTGCACACTAGTTGAAGGCATGACATTGCCTCCATAAAACAACACCCACATATTATAAATTTGAGATAATAGTCAAGAAGGATCAAGACCATTTTTAGGCTTAGTTCCCAACCCAGTTGATTTAGAAGTTACCTGTAGAATAGCAATGAGCAAACAGAATCTGGTGCTGAAGATTGCTGAATGCAAAAGCATTTAGCTTGGCGAACCAAATATTTTTGAAATGGCACCGTTAGTTAGAGAATGACCATTACGAAATCCAGATACGCAGTCCTGCACACGTAGTGCCAGCTACCACTGCTGGCTTCATTTTGCTTGCTGAGTTTACACACTGAGAAATGATAGAACCCTAAGTGTATTTTTCGTCTGAAGTTCCAGAAGTCTGCAGGTCAAGTTATTTTAGGGAGAACTTTTCAGCCTTTGGGACTGGACAGCCATTTTGTGGGCATTGAAAAAAATTTCAAGACAGAAAGGATTCTATACGTGAATGCATATAGGTAACAAGGAGGCATAAACATCAATGTGAAAAGGTATCATTAAGGTTTCAGTAAATTGCAAATTAATGTGGTACCCTGATTTAATTATAATAAGGCAATAATATTTTCTCTCATTCCAACTCAGTTTACTTGAAGGGTTATCTTTTGGAGTTAACACTGCATTGGGGGTTTTAGATTTGTCACTGATGAGGGTAACAGCTGAAGCAATCAGATTCTAAGCAACATTAAGTTACACTGCCTGGAAAGCAATTTCCCCTTCAGCAATGTAGTAATACGCTAAATTGCATATAGTGATAATAATGGCTGTGCAACCCAGCCAAAAAATGTTAGTATTAAAGAACATAGCTCAGTCATTCTGGAAGTAACTATGATTCTAAACCTTCAGTTGGAAATCTAGTCACCAATGCTGGACTATCCAAAGATCCAATGTGAAGGAAGGAAATGTATTTAAAATATGCAGAATGAACTTCCCTGTTTGAACTAGCCAAATGGATTCTACTTCCAACATAAGTGTTTATGCAGCATTTCAGGCACAGAGGCTCCCTTTCTAACACTGCAAGCTAAGCTGTAATGAGGAAGTAACTATGACAGCAGAATAGTTATTGGGACATTATGAAGAAATTGTTCAAAAAACAAGTGTGAAAAATTAACGTGCAAAGCATCCGCTTTTCTAAATCACAAAACTGCAATGCATTTTGAAATTGTAGTTGGTGACTAGCAGTGTGTAGAGTGTATGAACATCAATCATGTAAACAAACAAAAAGCAACATCATCTTGTACGCAATTCTCAGGTAAAGAGGACGAAGAAGTTTGGTACCTATACTGGGTGATGTTAGGCAATTCATTACAAGAACTGAAATCCAGAGGGTGGAAAAAACAGAAACATTCAATTGTGGTTCTTGCTATTGATTTCTATCCTGTTACTGTTGGTTAAAAAAAGCGTGTGTGTAGTCACTGAGTGAAATGGGATCAAAACGGTTGAAATGGTTTTCACAGCATCACACAAGCAAGGAATTTCATTGCACCCTGGAGTACATGACAATAGACTGTTCCGAATTATGTAGCAGACGCAGGCTGTCTAGCCTCTACATTGACATCTATGAAAGAAAGCTCCAGATAAGGCTTTGTTTTAAGAAATTATTTCCCATCTATACACCAAATGCCTGCAGGAAAGAGAAGTGGAGGGAAAAAAGAAATGTTTACTATTATGTAATGCTTGTCAATTAAATCTAGGTGGAAAATAATGAACACTTTGAGGTACTTCTCATTCTCATCTGGTACCATTGTAAAGTCATTTCTCTAAACAGTAAACTGATAGCAGGCACACCCATTCTCAAAGGCCATTACAGCTGGAATTACTCAATTGCCTGCATTTTCCAACAAGTACAGCACTAAGATTGTAAAGGAAGTGACAATGTAACAATTGGGCACCTAGTTTATTACAAAACAAACACTTTTCAGATACATACAACTGAAAAGGGATTCACCTAACAGTTTACCTTTGAACCAATAAGTGATCCAATAACCAATCCAGATTAGTTAGCAATCTTAACTACAGAGGCAAAGGTCACTTTGATGCTTTTACTCCAAAAGCAATACTCCACACCACCACCAACACACACACACACACACACACACACACACACACACACAGAGACAGACAAACTTCAAAGCATGTTGGGACTTGCACGTTGTAAATGAAAGGGGCTTAAATTGTTGAAATTAGAGAGGTACATACTCTACTTTCAAATCCCTCCTTTTCCTCCATGTATTCTTTTTAAGAACTTGTCTATTTAAATGTTAAAATTATTTTGTAGCATCTTCCTTGCAGGCTAGTAGCAGGAAAGGATTTTGTATTCTCATAACTCACTGATATATTTTCCTCTTAACTTTTTTTCTTCAAGAGACAACCATCCTGTATTTTCAATTCATCAACTAATAGAGATTATTTTTCACAATTTACTTTCTTAATTACTTCCGTAACTTTGGGCGCCTCTATTTAATTTTTCCCACCCAACACATTAATTAATCCTGATTGTATCTCTTGTGGCTTCAACGGTGTTCCTGAAATGTGATGCCTGAAACTGCATACAATACCCCAACTATTGTGTTAATAATGAATCAAACAAATCCAATAACTCATTCAACACACCCATACAGAAAACAAATCTTATCTGTCTTTTTACAGACCTTTGGTCTGCACCCTGCTGGTATAATTCAATCCATTATTTTCTTAACTCCTAAATACTTTAGTTCCTTCACTCTCAACATGCTTGAAGTATGAAATGTTTTCCTCAAAGCACGTTTTATATTTTTCTGCATTGAAGCGTAGTTGCTACCTACTTGCCCACAGTTGACTCATACAGGGGTGACTCATACACCCTTGAAATCAACTGCATTCCTCATGTGGAAGATGAGGAAAAACCTTCCCCAGGTTCTGGTATCTGATTGTCAGTCACTGGCCCATGGAATCATCGTATGCAGCATGGGAAGACATTTGTCCTATCGTGCTTATGCTGGCTGTAGATAAAACTAGCGAATGGATCAGGCTCTTTTGCTCTTTCCTCGTAGCTTTAATTTTTTTTCTCCCTTTGTGTATTCTGCTTTAATCTCAATGGATCTGCTTCAACCTCCCTTTCAGTTAGTGCATTCCATATCTTAAAAAATACTGCAATAAAGAAAAAAAGGCTTTAGTACCTTTAGTGCTTTCATCAATGAAAAATCTGCCCTCCTCCTCTAGTTACCAACCATACTGCCACTGAACAGTATTTTGTCTGCCATTCATAATTTTGAAAACCTATATCAAATCTCTGTAAGGAACAGCCCCTATCTTCACCAGTCTGTCCTCACAAATTAATGCCTTACCCTGATGCCACTCCAGTAAGTTTCTACATCTCTTCCAAGGCAAAGGCCTCTCAACATTCTCCCTGAAGTTTGGTGCTCAGAATAGAATATCATACTATGGTTGAGTGCTGGCCAGTGTTTAATAAAGGGTTATGAGAAACTTCCTAGCTTTAACTCTATGCCTCTACGCCAAGAAACCAACTGGCTTTTTAAACAGTCGTTTCAACTTGCTCTCCCACCAAGCTCTGTACAAGTACATTCCAAAGCTCTGAACCCCCTTTAAAACTGCACCATTTAGTCATATTAGCTCGCCCAAGTCTTCCAACCAAAATACATCAAAGTTTCATGCAGCAGATCTCTGCCCATTTACCAGCCCAATTCCTCCAAAGACTATTAATATTCTCAATTACCTCATTCTAGTAGAATGTAAACAAGGACAATACAGTCTAAATTATTGCTCATTGTGACCCTCACTGTGGTCAGAGCACATACCAACACCAAGTACATAAATGAAGAATAGCCACAAAGGCACAGCACCATGTAGCATTGGTACTTGTGCAGCAGGTTCAAATAGGAACAATGGGAAAGGGGAAGATGATAGAAAATTAAAGGTGGCATACATTTCACTCACTCAATTCATTCATTCTCTCTCTCTCTCTCTCTCTAATGCTGCAACAATATTAGCAGCAGTTTTGGATTTACCTTGCACAAGTCCTTCTTCACTTCCTAATTTCTGCCGCCGAGATTTCTTCCTTCCTGAAAGTACAATGATTAAAATCAGGAAATAAATAGAGGTTCTTTTCATCCATTTTTCCATACCAACACTAATTTATTTCGAGTTATCAGAGAGCAAAGAAGGGAGAGTGGATGGCGCAGTTGTTTCCAGAGGGAAAACAAACCTTGCTATCTTGACCTATACCCTCAGTTTTCCTTATTTTGATCTGAACCAAAGGAGTCCCCCTCTGCAGACAAGATCCTAATCAGTCAAAACAGTAGTCTATCTTCCTGCAAAATGACCCATGGTATGTGCACTATTTTCACTTGCATTTCACAGAATCTTTTTGTTTTTCCAACTCCTGCCATTTGCTGCCAGAGAATTCTAAATTGATTAGAGATTAGTCTTAAGTACCTGCCAACACAACAATTTACACAAATTGAGTATTTATACTTTGATGGCTGTATTACAGATAAAGCTTTGAGAATCTTCAACTTTATGAAGTAAATCTACCTTTTCCCAATCTCACCACCTTTAAATTAAATTCTATTACATTGCATCACAGAAGTCAAATTAAAATGAACTATGTCACTCGTGAAAATCAGAATCAAAGATTTTGTAAGATGCAAAAGCATTTATAAATTGTGTCATAAATGTGATCAACCAATTTAAATTCCACCAAAATACTTGCATTTCCATCTCAACTCACTTTTGCACCAGTTTTCATCCTTTCACTCGTTGCCATTCTATTTCACAGAGCCAGTAGCCTTAAGATACCTTGTCCAGGTGTGTGTTTTTTTTACATATTTGAACTTGAGAAGTATCAGCAGGGTATTTGGCTTTGAAAACATCACAGTCCAGAGCAACCCACTTTCTCCCTTTTGCATCTGGGAATACTATATTGAGATTGGCTAACTTGGCTCAACAGCGAGTATTGTTAAATCCAATACAACATGTAGCACCTTTACTTTTAAGTAGCAACGAAACCATCGACCATAGTTGTCTTCAAGATTTATAAAAACACTGCTACATCTAAATTTTGTAGCCCACTTTTGGAAAATAAATATCAAGATTGAAAATGTGACCAATGAAATGAACGTGCACAAAATAAAGCAGAAAATTAACAATTTTCAAGTCACGTAAATAGGAACATGGAAATAAAAGACTGGATGAGACATCGATTTTAATAATAAAAAAAAGACCAGTCTCTCATTCTGCCAATACATACAATTCTCAGACAATCTCCTTTCTACATTCATCACCACGTGGGTGGATTTATACAATTTGCTTTCTCTCAAGTTAGCACCTACAAAAGCTGCTCCAAATGGTGCCTTTTATAAAGGGCTGTCTCTTTGTGAAAGCATGCAGGGAAGAAGCACAGAATTCAGTTTAAGTGCACATGTTACAATATGAACTAATGTTAAATTTGCTATTCATCTCACTTTCACTGTAACTGCTCTAATTTTTCTTAAAGAAAATGCAACTAAACTGTTCATCTGAGCAAAGAGCACTAGAAATATGATAAAAATGAGTTATATGATATAACTCATCAAATTTTATCTAAGTGTAATGGTTGATATTTGAAACATGCTTAAACCCAACTCATTTGATGCCAAACAACATAAAAATGTAGGCAGATGCTAAGGTGTAGGAGGAATGCTGTATTGTTAGCATGCGTCTTTTGGTGGAGATGTGAAATCGAGGCTGTCTACTCTCAGACAGATGGAGTTATCCATTGAGAAGATTGTTTTCATCATATTGTTCCACTTTGATCAGACTGTTTATAGTTCATAATATAAAAAGAGAAATTGCTGGAAACACCCAGCAGGTCAGGCAACATTTGTAGAAAGAGAAATTTCTCCTTCCACAGATGCTTGCTAAACTGCTCTATGTTTCCTGTATTATTTGTTTTTATTTCAAATTTCCAACATCTGCAGTTTTTTCATTTTTATTTAGAGTTTATCATAATATTTACTAGAGTTTTCTGCACATAAACAGCCACCCTATCATAAAACAGTGACCACACTTTAAAAGTATCTAGTAGTTTGTGAAGAAATTCACCTCCTCCAAAAAGGATGCGATGCAATTTAAATGGAAGTTTTCTTTTTCTTCTTTATGTGACCACGGTGTCAACTTTTGTTGGGCAGCAGCTCTAAAGTGATTTTATGATGTTATTTTTTATTCATTAAATGCACTATGTAGATAAAAGTGTATGCTCTGATTAATTAAGGCTGTGGAAAAATATTCAGAATTGCAGTTACATATTTCAGTTCTCTAAACACAAAATATTTCTGGTTAATACAACATGAAATAGGGTCTGGTAAGTACAACACTATCCACTGGTGGTTACGAAATTGAATAAAGTTATGAATTCAATACATCACACAAGCGAAAACTGGTAAAGTGAAGTAGTACTAATTCACTAAGAGATGACAGTGCTGTAGCAAACGCTTTAGCAGTTGTGATGCATTATCAATACAGATTTGTCTCTCTCACTGACAGGTGATTTCACAAAAAGGTAATCTCTGCAGCTTTGCAGTTACAACATTTACCTATGATACAGATAATTAACATCATTTGACCAAATAAAAGCCTGCAGTATATACAAAAATACCACAGTTCTGTTTATTGTTCTGTTAACAGAGTAAAACAAGAACTTTCTAAGTGTTGCAAAGATACACTCAAAATGAAAATGCCAACATAAGTACATAAATAAATAAAACCTATAGCTAGAAATTTATCTCTGGTCAGTAGAACTTGCAATAAACAGATAAAACTGTTAAGCCATCTGTAGAATCTAGTTTTCCTTAAATGTTTATTCTTTT
>JARFYF010000059.1:12127999-12138880 GCA_030265395.1 Rhina ancylostomus | reverse complement strand
ACCCTTGTGCTAGCCTTCATTTTCATTTACAAACATGCCATATAATGGCCCTGGTATCAAAAGGCCAGGAAGAAGACAAGAAGCTGCACTGGTAGATTTCTTAGTCCACAGCAAGATACAGAGATTTTGAGAGTGAACATGTGTGAACATAAAAGACAAAATTTGATGAGTTCCGCCTTATACTCAGCAGGCAACTGGCATTCATTGTCTAAACTTGGACATGAAGAATGACCATTTAAGGTGAGTGCACCAAAGCTTTTAGTTACCTAAAGGACAGCAAGATAATAAAATTCAAGTGAATTTCTGTGGCGTTTCCAAGGTTCTGACGTGAACATGTGGGAGAAGCCCAAAGAAATTTACCTTTGTTTCACTGCCAATAATTGATAAATAGAATTCAAACATTAAGAGTAAAACATTCTATTTCAATTGAGATTGCAAAAACATAGCATACATTTCATTCAGTTTAAATATTCAAAATGACGAGTGAAAATTAAACACTCGCCAAAGAGCATCAGCCTGCTCCACGTATGTGGGGTGAAATGTTTGAAACTGTTTGAGCACAGACTACAATAAAACTTTCAGGACCAGAAAAACACCATAAAACACTGGCTCAGCTTGTACTTGCTACAAAATTTCACCGGCAGTTTTGGCATCGTGTATGCCTTGTAAGAATGGTCTTGGGTTCATTACTGCACAGAGCTGCAGTAATTTAAAAGTCTGTGCCAGAGATCAAACTCTTCAAAAAGAAAGTTAAAATGATTCTGGATAGCTGCTAGTTGGAAATATAACAAGACAATCCAAACCAGCAGTTTAAATTGTTCATCAATCGACTGGACAGACATGGCTAAAATCAGGCAATCTCTGGCTTGAGACTGAAGGGAACAATTTCCTCGTTCAAAATGGCCACGTTTGGAACAGAGAAAGGCCATTTGGACCATTAAATCTGTCGAGTCAATACCTCAATCACATAATACAAATCTCTCTTTAAACTTTTAAGACTCATCCCAAACACGACAGTGTTTGGTTGGAAATAGTGCAGAGTAAAGCTCCAGGGAGAGAATGCATTGAATTATTTCTGCCTGAAACATATGATGTATGAGACAGATAATATAAAAATACCGTCAAATGGAGCAATTCGTTTGGGGTCCATTTATATGAATATTTTCATTCATGTTGCATCAGAAGCACAGACCTAACACTCAAATCCTAAAAGACAGAATTATCATACTGAGCTCGCCACAGGATCCCTGTGTTTCAACTAGCACATATTTGAGCTGGCACATATTAGTCAGGTCAGCAGGAGCTCTAGGATTGGGTAGGCAGAGGTGGTGGCGGCACAGGGTGAATAAGATTACAGATACAAGATAGGAGAGGATTAAGCACAGCTGTAATGTTCCCCATTATCAAGCATCGTCTAGGTTTGTATCAAATGATCAGCCATTTGGGCAGTTTCTGCAGTGCCAGCATGAAGAGAGGCATGGAAAACTATTTCTTTACAAATTAGTTTCACTTAAAACATAATTTTTGAAATGCCAAATTTACTAACAGCTATTCTGATTTGTGGATTTAATCCCAACAGAGAATATTTGATGTACTTGGGCCTATTTCACACAACAGCTTGTCACAAGTTTTAGAAGGTTTTTCATGGCAATGAGAGATAATTAAGTCACGTGGATGGCTGCATGTGTAATCGAGTCAAATGACTGCAAGTTAGTTCTATCAGTTAGCCGTTCAAACTGCAATTCACTGTTGTAATTTTAAAGCCATCCCCCAGTATAATTTTCAGTTAGAAATTGATTAAACTACAATTTTTTCTTGTCCAATCTCATCTGATTTATTAAGATTATTAATTTGGCACCAAGTAGGGGGTCATTGTGTGTTATTGGCCAAGGCTGACCAGCAATTAGTTCTCGTCAGGTTTACCTAAAACCCTTGGAGTCACTGAAAATTTTCAGCACATTTTCAAAATGCTTTGTTTTACATGTAAATTACTGAGATTTATTAAATTATTTGCTGATCTTGGAAAACTAGATTGCACAAGTTTCAGTGAACAATAGACTGAATAACGCCTAGGTTTCTAAGAAACCTCTTGGTAATTGGAGACAAATGGCACACCTTAAAACATACCCTTGAACAAAATCCTTCTGGTTTGTTGATTTTAAAGTGATCTTCAAAGCTGGTAAGGTATTTTTTTATTTGACAAAGCTCCCTTTGGACAATGACAATAATAGTTAATGTGCTACATCAATAATCCAGGATGTGTTAATTCAAATTCTAAATGTAGCAAACTGTGGAATTAAATTCACAAATCTGGAAGTATGGATGGCACCAGAAAGCAGCTTTGCCAGCTGTAAAAACTAAATTAGTTCACTCATGTTTGTCCCTAAAGGGACCTGCCACCCACAGACTGTCTAGCCAACATTTGATACCTGTCTTTACTATGCTGCAGCGATTCTAACAAACTCAGAAGCAAGTGATCACCAGCTTCTCTTGCCAAGTAAACACCAACAATAAATGCAGCCCAGTGACACCAAAGTTCCACAAACAAATCAAAGAGAGATTGGTGCAGCTGTATTAGTCAGGCACGAGTCAAGGGTCATATCATCTCTAATAAATTCAAGCTGTCTGTGCACTGAATTCAGGAGTGCTCTTCCCAAAGTTTCAGTGCTGTTTCTCCCTCTTCCTTTAAAGGTGGGCCTTAAGAAGCTTCTGTGCAAACTGTGGCTAAGTTTGACTACACCTCTGTGTTAGGAGATTCAAGTTCTATTCTGGAGATCAGAGCATGATGTCTAGGCTGACATTCCAATACATATCAAAGTAGCACTGCACTGTTGGAGGTGAGACATAAAACCAAGGCCATCAAGACACAAGAGATTGCTTTGTATTTTGACGAGTGGCAGGGGAGTTATTCCATTGTAACTTGGCCAAAATTTATCCTTCATCAACATTTTCCATATGATCAGACCAATATGCTCTTGCTACTGGTGAAGCTTATAGAATGCAGGTTACTGCTACAATATGTTGCAACAATGATTTGGAAAGGCAGCAAAAGATGCTTTAAATGTAACCTTCTTTTAGAAATTTAACTTTTCAAATCAAATTTTGGTCACCTTCCTAATATTTTCTTCAATAGCTTGGGAGCAGGTTTGGTTTGTTATAACTGTGAAGCAATGAGACACTTCACTGTGTGGGTTAACGTATAATTGCAAGTTGCAGTCACCCATTTAGCAGAAAACTACTCCAAATTCACGATTAGCATAGGCAATTAAAAACAATTTAAAAATCTCATCTGTTATATGGTCAAAATTTTAAAAGTTCTTAAAAAGAACAAATGCAAGAAAAATAGGATGTGCTGGAAATTTGAAAGGAAAACAAAAAAATGCAGGAAATAATCAGTTCAATGACCTTTCACCAGAATGCTCTGATGATGAAAGTTCATTGACTTGAAATGTTAACTTGTTCCTTTTCTAATTTCAGGTAACCCACACCTCATGTTCCTATCCTGCTCCCACTAATCCACTCAGGTTCTCTCTCCCTTGGTTCACCCTTACCATTCCCTCCAACCCCTTGTTACACAGATACATCACCCTCCCCCACCTGGTCCTATCTAACCATCATCCACTTGGGTTACTTCTCCAGTGATTCACCTTTCTTATCCCATTTGCCCATCATCCCTCCCTTATCTGCATCCGCCTATCACCCAACAGCCTCTATCTCCACCCACCCCCACTCAGGTTCAACTGCCTAATTCCCCACCTGCAAACCCCCCCTGCCCCTCCCACCTTACCTGTTTCCACCCATTACCTAACAGCCTCTGTCTCAACATTCCCCCTCCCCCACCTGGCTCCACCAGCCACCCTCTCTGTACTGGCCATTGTCCCTCAACACTCTGTCCTGATGCAGAGTTGACCAAGCCTTTGCCTCCGCAGATACTGCTTTACCCAATGAGTTCTTCCAGCAGTTTGTTATTTGGCCCAGATTCTGCAGTCTTGCGTCATCTCTCTGTCCAGAGATGCTGCCTAACCTGTTGGATATTTCCAGCATGTTGTGTTTTCATTTCAGATATACTGACCAGCTTTGCCTTCTTAGCAACTGAGCACTTTTCACACATTCATAAATTTTTAGAGATGCCAAACAGAGATTCATATTTGAACACTAATACAATTTACATTTTAGCTCCAAAGGTTCATGCTGGGCCTAACAGCATGTTTACCTTCTAAGTTATCAGGTGCAGGTAATTTTAAAATAACCTTCTAAAGCAATTTGATTGCATGTGAAATTATATACATGTGCATATGCTAGCATAAGCATTAAAATGGACAATATTTCAGTTCATTGCTGTCCAGGATTCCTGTTGGAAACCATGCAATGAGAACAGGATCAAACATATTGGTGACATCCCCACAGTATTGATATTCAGTGCCTTAGTTTAAATGTCACAGATTATCTTAGGTAGCAGACAGTTGTCAGCGCCTTTGGGACTGCATCCCAACAGGAAAGAGGCGGCAGGAAAGAAATTGAGGACAGAGGTAAATCTCATCAGCTCCTTTCATAAACCAGTTCATGTGCATTAAAAAGAGTAGATCAAGTGCATCATGCTACATGCTTATCTGTACATATAACTCACTAGTAAATGAGAAGGATTGGAAGGTTGGCAACATGTAATGTGATGAATGGCAGTTGATTGTTCTAATATACTCAGGATGTCATGTACTCATTTCCTGCATTAGTTGAGGAATTGAGTTCAAGAGTCAGGAAGTTACATAGCAGTTTTATAAAACGTTGGTCAGACCACATCTGGAGTATTGTATTCAGTACTGGTCACCCCATTATAGGAAGGATGTTGAGGCTTTGGAGAGGGTGCAGAAGAGGTTTACCAGGATGTTGCCTGGATTAGAGGGCATGTGCTATAAGGAGAGGTTGGACAAACTTGGATTGATTTCTCTGGAGCGTTGGAGGCTGAGGGAAGACTTGATAGAGGTTTATAAGATTATGTGAGGCATAGATAGAGTAGAAGCTGGTATCTTTTCCCCAGGGTTGGGATGATTACTACTAGAGGATATGCATTTAAGGGTAGAGGGGGTAAGTTCAAGGGAGATGTGCGGGGCAAGTTTTTCACAAAAAGAGCGGTGGATGCCTGGAATGTGCTGTTGGGGGTGATGGTGGAAGCAGACATGATAGAAGAGTTTAAGAAGCACTTAGACAGACACATGAACAGGCAGGGAATGAAGGCATACAGACCATGTGCGGGCAGATGGGATTAGTTAGATTGGTATCATGGTCAGCACAGACATGGTGGAATGAAGGGCCTGTTCCTGTACTGTTCTATACTGAATTAATAGTCTGTGCTGCACATTTGCAACATACTGAATTTATAAGAGGTGCTCCTTGCGAGGGAATTCACCCACAATTCTGGACTATCAGCCTGAATGCAATAGTGAGATAGGAGGATTATTGAAGCCCTGTTAATATTTGCAGGGACTCAGTGGAGATGTGTCCATTTTCCAGACTACCTGTGTGTCAGAATCTACAAAACTGCGTTGGCAGTATAACAGACATCGCAGACAACAAGACTGTGATCTGCAACTTCCCTTTTGCCGTGTAGGTGAACGGGCAGTGGGAGCACCAGGGTTGAGGTGTGTTGCTGCAATTTAAACGCTTGGCACGGTGGGACTCCAACCACCGGGTGGAGATACTGAGGCTGCACTGCCGAGCTGGGCTGCAAAGGGCAGCAGCAGCGCCCTCTGCTGCGTAGGGCGCCCAACTGCTCTGGGATTGACATCTGGGGGAAAAGATCCATTCATTGACATTACACCACTATTTTTCAGGTTTGTGCAATTAAAAATAAATGTACTTTTAAAAAATATGACCATTTATAGATTATTTTGTGTCACTCCAGAATGTTGACAGGGCTCTGGGTTTGCTGGTGGGCACATGAAATGGCCCTTTTCCTGGCCACCCTCCTTCAGAGGCACTGCTGGTTACTGGAGCCACTAGGAGTGACCATCCAAGGCTTTCCTGTGCAGAGCAGCACTGTCAAGGCTGCCTTGGTCAATAACCTTTCCGGCCCACTCCTCAGATTATTCATCACCACTCCACCCCCCCCCCCACCTGCTCCAACCCCACTCCACACATCTGCTCCCTGGATTTCCAGCCTGATTCCACCGTTCACCAAGACCTGAGCCCTAAAGAGTCTCTCCAAGCATCACCGCCGTGCCCGGTCTTCATGCTGCTCGAACCCCACTCCAACCCTCAGTAGGAGGAGCAGCGGTTAGCCTAACGCTTTACAGCACCAGTGACCCGGGTTCAATTCCGGCCGCTCTCTGTACGTTCTCCCCATGTCCGCGTGGGTTTCCTCCGGGTGCTCCGGTTCCCTTCCACATTCCAAAGACGTACGGGTTAGGAAGTTTCGGGCGTGCTATGATGGCGCCGGAAGCGTGGCGACACTTGCGGGCTGCCCCCCAGAATACTCGACGCAAAAGATGCATTTCACTGCGTGTTTCAATGTACACTTGACTAATAAATATATCTTATCTACTCTGGACATCCCTTTACCCTAGCAATCCTTCAGGTCGGGGCTCCAACTTTCCCCAGTCCCAACACTGACCACAACTAGATATTGGTATTGGTTTATTATTGTCACATCTACCAAGATACAGTGCTTGCGCACCATGCAGACAGATCATACCATGAGTAATTACACCGAGGTAGTAAAAAGAGAACAGAATGCAGAATGTGGTGTTGCAGTTACAGAGAAAGTACAGTGCAAGTAGACAAATAAAGTGCAAGGGTCACAATGAGGTAGACTGGGAGAGAAAGAGTTCAAGATTTCATCTTTTAGCCTATGAGAAGTCAATTCAAGAGTCTGATAACAGCGGGATAGAAGCTGTCCTTGAATCTGGTGGCTTGTGCTGTCAGACTTTTGTATCTTATGCTCGACGGGAGGGGGGAGAAGAGAGAATGACCAGGGTGGGAGGGGTCTTTGATTATGTTGGCTGCTCTCCCGAGGCAGCGGGAATGGTAGACGGAGTCAGTGGAGGGGAGGCTCGTTTCCATGATGGATTGAGCTGTGTCCACAACTATCTGCAATTTCTTGTGGCCTTGGGCAGAGCAGTTGCTGTACCAAGCTGTTATGTGTCAGGATAGAATGCTTTCTATGGTGCATGCTGAATTTTTTCAGCCTTCCAAGGAAATAGAGGCACATTTTGTTGGCCATTGTGTCCATGTGGCTGGACCAGAACAAATTGTTGGTGACGTTTACATCTAGGAACTTGAAACTCTCAACCAATACCACCTCAGCACCATTGGTATTCCGCCCTGCTTCCTGAAGTCAATGACCAGATCCTTCGTATTTCTGACACTGAAAGAAAGGTTGTCTCGAAACCAAGCCACTAGGCTCTCTATCTCCTTGCTGTACTCGTTTGAGCCCCTACTTGACTGTCCATCAGTACAGGGCCCTGAGACCCCACTCTGGTCATCCCTCAGATTAAGGAGTCAATGGAGATGAGGAGACAAGGGAGAATTAAACCCCCCCCCCACCTCCTCAGAAGGCCATGAAACTGGAGTTTTCTTCACCAGAGCTGTGGAAGTGGAGTCATTGAAGGTAATTGGGGGTCAGGATTTGGGCACTGGGGGAGTCAAGGACAATGCGGAATTGGCAAGAAAATGTTGAGGCTGAGATCGGTTCAACCAGGACTTTTTTTGGAATTGATCCCACGGACAGGATGGCTCAGTCCTCCTCATCGTACACACAGGGATGTGGTTTAACTTCCTTTCCAGTGCTACGGCTCTGGCCCAGCCCCACAGGAAGGAACAAGAGGGTGGGGCTGAGGGGGTGAGGTGAAGTGGGAGGAGCTTCCTGTAGGCCTAGTTCTGCACTAAATCCAGTGGAATTCCGGGCAGTGAGGTGCCACAGGGGCCAACGTCCTCTGATCCCGTCGAGGGACTCGTGATTTATTTGCCACCTATCACCCACCTGTCGGTCTCCCAACTCCACCCCTCCCCTACCAACCTCCTTCCCATCATCCATCGCCCCACCTCAGTCCTCCTATCACCTGGTGGCCCCTGTCTCACCCCTCCCCCTCCTATCTTCCGGTTATCTTCCGTCTCCACTCTCAGTCCCGATACAGAGTCCTGAATGGGAGCATTGACAACTCCTCCTGCCCCACAGGTGCTGCTCAACCCGCTGAGTTCCTCCAGCAGTTTGTTCTTTTGCTCCAAGTTCCAGCATCTGTAGAGTCTTCATAAAGACTCTCCTTGGGTTTCATATTTGGTTGATTGAAGATCTTAGTCTGAAATATATTGACTAAATTCTGCAGAGACTTGCACAGTCAACCTTGAAATTAGGTAATGAGCAACAATGTTATTGAGGCCTTTGAAGTATTGATATTTATTTATTAGTCATGTGCACATCAAAACACACAGTGAAATGCGTCGTTTTGCGTTACTAAGAATGTTCTGGGGTCAGCCCGCAAGTGTGTCGCCATTGTTTCCGGTGCCAACATAGCATGCTCATAACTTGCTAACCTGTACATCTTTGGAATGCGGGAGGAAACCGGAGCACCCAGAGGAAACCCACGCAGACACGGAGAGAGCGTACAAACTCCTTACAGACAACAGCGGGAATTGAACCCGGGTCACTGGCGCTGTAATAGCATTACTCTAATCACCACGCTACTGTGGCGCTCTCCAGTAGACATGAGAATGGAAAATCTATGGTACTTTAAACATGGAAGGAGGGAAAGAAGGGATCGGTCATTTAGGGATAGAATTTTCTTATTTACAGAATGTGGGTGTCACTGGTGTGGCCAGTGTTTATTGTAGTGGCTTGATTGTCCTTGAGAAGGTGATGGTGAACCGTTGCAGCCCTTCTGGTAATATAATGAAGAGATTTAGACCCAGCCATGATGAAGGAACATGATATGTTTCCAAGTCAGGATGGTGCATGACCTGTTGGGGAACCCGTAGGTGATGGTGTCCTCATGCATCAGCTCCCATCTAGGGTGATAGGTGGAGAGACTGCAGACACTGGAATATGGGGTAACACACAAAGTGCTGGAGGAACTCAGTGGGTCAGGCAGCAGCTATGGAGGGAAATGGACAGTCGACATTTCAGATTGAGACCCTTCACCTGGACTGTCTCTCTTCCCTCCTTCTTTCAGTGCAGATGAAGGGTCTCGACACAAAACGTTAACTGCCCATTTCCCTCCATAGATGCTGCCTGACCTGCTGAGTTCCTCCAGTGCTTTGTGTGTTGCTAGGGGTATCATGTTGCATTGATTGAGAAGCAGACTCTGCCAACCAATGGGATCACAATACAAACACACAACCTAACCAGACTTTCCATCCTTAAAGACACATTACACTTAGCAGCTGTTGTTTGTTAAAAAGGTAACAAGAAGAAATTTGGTGAATTAGCATGACATTTGATCCAGCTGAGGGGTAGAGAGTAAGGGCACCGACTCCAAAGTTAACCCAGTGCCTCTCACTGATTGACCGCACCCACAAGAAGGATTAGGGTTAAGCAGGAGTGGCTGTCAATACTTGCCTTTCATCCTTGTGGTCTATGTTTAACTGAAGATCCCTCAGAGCCTCGTGTGAATCCAGGGAACTGGATTCTGGGGATGATTGGCAACTTTAAAGAGGGTGCCTAAAGCTATTCTCTCTGTTCAACTTGCAGGCACTACCACAGCATGGAGGTCTTTACAAATTATGACCTTCTGTCGCTGAACGGGACAAAGGTCGCAGAGGGGCACAAGGCCAGCTTCTGTCTTGAGGACACAGAGTGCGACTCAGGTAAGGTCCCTTCCACCTACCTCATTATTCCTCTCTTGCACTAGTTATTTATTTTTGTAACTTATAGTGATTTTTATGTCTTGCGCTGTACTGCTGCCGTAAAACAACAAATTTCATGACACATGCCAGTGATGATAAACCTGATTCTGATTCTTTGGGGAGAATGAATCGCAGTTAGATTAGCTCCTGATTAGATCAGCTGTTCCCCGATTCCTGCAGGAGTGATACGGAGCTACAAAGGGTGGAACAGCTGCCTAACACCTCCAGCGACCCAGGTTCGATCCTGACTTTCAAGTCCCATCTGTGTAGAGTTTGCATGTTCTCCCTGTGGGTTTCCTTCCACATCCCAAAGGCGCGCCAGTTGCTAGGTCAGTTGGCTGCTGTAAATTGTCCCAGATGTAGGTGGGTGGTGGAAGAATCAGGAGGGAGTAAATGGGCATGTGTGGGAGAACAAGTAACAGGGAAAATAAGTGAGGGAGTGGGATTGCTGGGATTTCTCTGAGAGGTAGCATTGACTGAATGGGCCAAATAGCTTCCTTCTTTGTCACATGGAAATGAGATATGACGTGATTCATCCTCAGCTCTGTAACAGCACCCAGGTCTTCCCCAGGGAGCACTCAGCTACTTCTGGTGACTACTTCTGGCCAACCTTCTCCATTCTGCCGTCTTAAACTCCAGCTCATCCAGATCCCTGCTGAGCCGCCTCCTAACGCCCCCAAACTCCCACCCCCGATCCCTCGGGCCTCCTCCCCCAACCAGCACCTTGCGCTGGTGTCTCATCTGGGAGACGACACCCGATGGTGCGGTGCACCCTCTGTACCGCACTGTGGTGTGAGCCTGCACCTCGGCATTCACATCTCTGGGGTGTGACCTGGACCTGAAGTCTTCTGATTCAGAAGCAAGAGGCACAGAGCCACAGCAGCTGACAGCCGGCAGAGACAGTTCAATGGGTCCAACATGCATTGGGAGATCTTGCGAAAAAGACAATACAAATCCAAGTCTCTCTCTCTCTCTCTCTCACTTCCTCTCTCTTTCTCTCCATCTCCCTTTCACTCTTTGCCTCTCACTTTCTTCTCTCTCTCTCTG
>JARFYF010000059.1:12108836-12119056 GCA_030265395.1 Rhina ancylostomus | reverse complement strand
AACATAGCATGCCCACAACTTGCTAACCCGTACATTTTTGGAATGTGGGATGAAACCGGAGCACCCGGAGGAAATCCACGCAGACACAGGGAGAATGTACAAACTCCTTACAGACAGTGGCTGGAATTGAACCTGGGTCGCTGGCACTGTAATAGCATTATGCTAACCACTAGACTACTGTGCCTACCCCAGTAGTGTCCGACAGGGATTGGTGGTGGGAGCCCTGTTGTTTGTGATGTATATTAACAACTTTGATGTGAATGCAGGAGGAACAATTGGCAAGTTTGATGATGACATGAAAATTGGTGTTGTCCAAGGCTACAGCAGGATATTCAGAGGGAAAATTGGGCAGAACATTGGCAGGTGGAATTTAATCCCAACAACTGTGAGGTGATACATTCTGGGAAGTCAACAGGAGTAGGATATACCCAATAAATGCAGAGGTAGGACATACACAATAAACGCTGAATGAACAAAGGGACCTTACAGTTCAAGTCCATAATTCTCTGAAAGTGGCAACACAGGCTGACGAAGGAGGCATACGGCATAGTTGCCTTCGTAAGTCAGGGAATGAAATAACAAACTTGCATCATTATGCTGTAAATTTACAAAACACCAGAGAGACTGCAATTGACATTCACAAATCCGGTCACAACACTAGGAAACATATGGCGGCACAGGAGAGAGTGCAGAGGAGATTCACCAGGATGTTGCCTGGATTGGAGCATTTTAGTTATGGGGAGAGATCTGATAATTCGGCTTATTTTTCCTGGAGCAATGGGGGTGAGCAGTGACCTGATAAAGATATATAAAACTATTAGAGACATAGGTAGAATAGAGTCAGAATATTTTCCCCCCATGGTAGGGTGTATCAAAAACAAAAGGGCATAGTTTTAAGGAGCTTTAAAGCTGCCAGAGGTGGTGATGGAATCAGATATAAATCACAATTTAGAAATATTTAGACAGGCACTTGAGTAGGCTGGACATGGAAGGAAATGGACCTAATGCAGGCCAGCGGGATTAGTGTAGATGGGGAAGAAGAATGGTGTGGACAAGGTCGGCTGAACGACCCGTTTCTGTGCTGTCCAAGTCCATGATTCAATTCTTTTTCACTTATCTAACTTGCACAGAGTATAAATGTCAATTGCCTCAAGTGCTCTGCCAGGTAGGGGCTCCACATTCACATCACTCTGAGCAAAGACATTTTCTACTGCATTTTATGTAGTTAAGGCCTTAGTCTCGGACTCCCAAAAAAATTGGAAATATCTTCTTTACATTCAAATGGAACAAGACTATCTCCGCTGAGGAACCAGCTGGACACCATACGGGAAAGAACCATACCTTGCTTCCCCTTTTACTAAAAATAAAAGTACTTTTGATAAAACCTCAAATGGCTGTCTATTTAACGAAACGGCTCTTCCATTTAAAAATAGTTCCATATTCGCCTGTCCATGTGGGAGTTTAAAATTTCTTTTACATACAAAATTGCAATTTTTTTCCCCCTCAAGCAGCACGCTTGCACCCCCCAACACCACGCTCCCCACACCAGCTGTTTCATTTCAGAATCTTTCCCTAGTTTCTCTCTTTCATTTCAATAAAACTATAACTTGCATAAACAAAGCTCTGCTTTTTAAGACTACTTTATTCCATTGTAACACTTGCCAAAATGGTCTCAATGTATCCATTCAGACACCCTGAGCCAGACATGGATGTACAGGGGTAATATTATGGCATTCATTTATTTAAAATTGTTAAAATACCTTGCTGGGTGTGCCTCAGATCACAGGCTACTGTCAATCTGAAGCATATCTGCAGCAACATGGCTCCACTGTGTAACAAATGCAGACTTTACTGACTCTCAGTTTACAAGAAATTTCTTGACAATGACTGACATAATCAAAGAGGAAACTGGCCCTTCCACGATGGCCGTGCCTACCATCAAACACCAAATTTGTTTATTCCCCCCCCCCCACACATTCCCATCACCTCCTCCTATGTTCTCCTCCCATCCACCTATATCAGGGATACATTTTCCAGAAGCTAGTTTACCTACCGACTTTCTCCAAACAAAAATTAAAATCAGGTAGTACCGTGGCTTTAACTGGAGCTTTGTGCTTCAAATTCTTGTTGGCCTACCACATCCACGCTACCCATTGTACTTATCTACACTAATTTCATTTACCCACATTAGGTCTGTCTATGCATTGACATTTTCTGACAAAAGTTAAAACTAAGTGCAATGCATCAAAAAAAAACTCCCGAGTGATCCGATGATGTGTTCTGAGTTTTCACAATTTTATGCGAGATGTTTGTTCCTGCTTTCACTTTCACTGGATTGACCAAATTATAAGATCACATCTCCTTATACCAGACTGCTGGTGTTCATACATTACCCAAGGTAACCATCAAAACATTGTTCTCTTCTTTGTCCCCTTCACCACCCAACATTGTGCATTTCTTTTTATTGGCATGGGGAAGAGATGATGCAGAAATTCTTGAGACAAGGCCACCTTCTTGCACAGCACTGGAGAATAATGTGGGCAGTTTCACTGAGCATTTTTTGTTATTCCAAATGTCCCAAATAACAAAAGATTTGTTAGAAACATGGACTGAAAGGCAGAAAAGGAAAGGTCTAGCACAAACTGAAGATGTTGGCTTTGATAAAAGTTTTGAACACAGAAGTGAGTTTCTGCTCTTATTCTAGTCAGCTTAAGTTTGATATGATTTACAGTACCACAATGGCACTTTGAGTAGCTATGGGAGGATTCTGAAGAATTGTTCTGATAAATATATAAATCAGTACCTGAACACCAACAAAAAAAAACATTGCTTTTCTCAAAGAAAAGCTGCAAGATAAGTGAAATGATGAAAATATATATTTGTAGCAATTTTGCCTGATGAAAAATACTTTTCTACACAATGGATAACACACTGTAAAGAGGTAAGATTAATCACTGCATTAGGGGTTTGAACAGTAAAGCCATAAGTTGTGTGCATCATCTCTTGACTTTATCCAGTATTTTGGGAGGACTGTATCCATGCCTCCAGCAGAGATCCAATACCTTCTCACATTGGTTGAAAGTTGGTTTTATTTTGGGTAAAGATATGCTTTAGATGAAAGTATGGATAAGCTTCTAACAGCCAAAGTTTTAAAAATATGATGTACAATATAAAATGAACTCTTATTTCTTGGATACTTGATAAAAGTTGCAGTACTTAAACTTTGCTTATTAAATCCAGGCTGGGGATGCTTTCATCCAACTTTCTACAGAGCCCTACAACTCAGCCCTCAGTTATCAAAAACAGCTGCAGTTTCCCACCCTGCCAATAACAAGCTCCACAGCACATATTTGTATTAAAAGGTTTGTAGAAGTCTTGTATATGATTGTGGTGTCTCTTCAGTGCTGGCCCTAGCTAAACCTAGAGATCTTATTAGTAAAATAAAAACAAGCCACAAAAGTTCAATGACATTATTGTTTATCAAGAAACAAATGGAAAGCAAAAGGTACCCATGACAAGTCAGCTTCCAACTCTGCTTGCATCCTCTCCAGTTATAGTGAACTCCACCCACTAGCCCTGGTTCCCACCTTCCATATCTTGAGCCTGGTGTCTCTCTTTTAAATCTCAGCTTTGCTTCAATGGCTTCAGTTGCCAACACACAATATGACATAAAATTATAGAATATTTTAAGGTAAACTCAGACTTGGGGCTTATAGGTCAGTTGACTTTCGGACCTACGATCAAAGTGACAAGATAACCCTGGAGCAGGCCAATGATTCTTACTCAGGAAATCAGAAAAAGTGATACTGGGAAAGGTTTTGCACCTGTTTAATGTGACCCTCTGCTATTACGGAATTTTGCAAGATGGCAGAAATTTGCCTCAAAACTTTTTACCACTGATATTTTAAAAGTATGGTCTGTACATCCTGTGACAAGGTAGTTGATAACAACCACATTGATAACAAGAAAAATTGGAACTTATTTGGCACCTTTAATATTGGCACATTATTGGACAAAATGAGAGTAGCCAGGGAAAGAGTAGGATTAGAGAAGTTATTATTAGAGAGAAAAAAGTAATGGAATTCTGGAGCTAAGAACCAAAGCGACTGAAGGCACGGATCCAATGGTGGACAAAAAAAAGTTGATACACTAAGCTTTATTTGGGAAGGAGGTTGTAGAGATAAGAGGGATTTGAACCCATGCACTATAAAACAGACACTGGTGACCAAAGGACAATGACCATCAGTGAAAACGGGCAGTGAATAAACGAGCCTTGGTGCAGGTTAAGATTTGGGCAGCAGAGTTCTGTATGGGTTTGGAGAGTTTAAAATGGGCGGGCAGCCAGGAAAACATAATAATGAATGCAAAATGCCACAGAGATCTGCAAGTATGTAAGCATTTTGTAAAAGGCAACTTACCATGGAATGATTGCAAAACAATTATCTTAATTTTGAAAAATAAAGCCAACTTTACCAACGTTATGCTTGCAACGCTAAACATCATTGGAAGTCTGTGACCATGGACTTACTGTTGTTACATCATTGCAATCCTTGCAACTACTTAAAAATGTCTATTTACCTTGGTTACTGTATACCATTAATTCCTTACTTGCGAAGTTTAATATTTTACTGGGTGTGGAGATGTGAATTAAATAATATTTATGCAGTTATTTTCATAGTCATAGAACAAAGTAAATTCAAACATTCTAATTCTGTAAAGATGAAAATTTGCAATTGAAAGAATATTCCTCCTAAGACAAGGCCCAGATCTTCAACATTCAAAGACAAACTAATTCTTGAAAAATTTCCTTGTCCCACTCCCTTAATCATATCAGCAAGTTCACAACCAAAATGTGTTCCTTATCATTCTAAGAAAATTAGTTTCCCCAGCTTACATGCAACTCTGGGCTCGTTACAACAGAGAATTAACTGACTACACTTGTTACTACTGATTGAGCTGCCACGAAAATCAGCCTTTCAGAAATGATACCAAAAATTTTCCCCCTTGTATTCAATTGTTTTGGGTAGGGGGTGGGCAAGGAGAATGAAAAATTCTTAGACAACAACCTTACACTTCTATCAAACATTGACCAATTCCACATAGCAGCACAAGCAATTCTACAGCAGGTAGGTATGGCCGCAAAGTACAAATCACAACAGCCAAGGCATAATTTGGACAGAGATAATAACATTGCTTTTCTTTTAAGAGAACTGTTCTATCAAATCTTACATTAAAATAAGGATATTCATTTACCAAATAGCAATATTTGGTAAACAGCAATAGATAAAACCCTCACTTGCCAAATCAGTTCTTATTTTATTATCACTGCGCGGATCATCTGAATCACAAACTTACAAACTTTGTGGAATTTGCCAACGCAACATTAGTGCAGTATTTAAACAGTAACAATCTGTAGTTCAATACATTAACTATTACTTAATTGAACACACTGTGCTGCACATCATCTCCATGGCAATGTTTACACAATTTATAGGACACAAAAGCCAGAAACGAGGTGTCCTTGGTTGTGTGGCCAATTGTTTTATCAGCAGAATTACCAAAACTCACTCAACAACAACACACATTTATATAGTGCCTTTTAACATAGTAAAACATTCCAAACCCTTCTGAGTGTCACCAAACAAAAATTGTCAACAAATTAAAATTAGCTTTTTTTTAGGTTAAATGCCAGAACGCTTAGTCATAAAGGCAAATTTTAAAATGGCAGAAAATGGGAGGAATAGAAGAAGAGAAATTTGGATGGGTAGCTTGGAGAAATTCCAGACAAGGGTCCTGGCAGCTGAAAATGTGGCCATCTGTAATGGAGAGATTATATTCAGGGATAATCCAGAAACCAGAATTGGAGAAGTGTGCATTCCATGAAGAGCTCTGGGACTGCAGGAGATTACACAGATACTGAGGACCAGACAAGGCCAAGGAGGGGAGGGGGAAATTTCAAAACACAGATGAGAACTTAAAAAAAAATCATTGACCAGTCAGTCAGCAAGGAATAAGTGTGAATGTAACTTGTCATAAATTAGGACATCCTTCTGTAATAACGAAAAATGTACAAGATTGAAAATCCTTCTGAAATGCTGGTAGAACAGGACAGTAGAAATAGGACTGCACTCCCCAGACACCGTGCTCTTCCTTTCATGTACTGAAAATGGTATCAAAGTGACAAAATTAAAAAAGGGAATTTCCAGCCCTTACACAAAATGTTCCATTTAATTTGAGATGGATGAGGTAGGAAAAGTAGAATTTACCATCAAGCCTTTGCAGCAGTGAATTTATTGAAATTCAAACACATCCTAAAGAGGTTTATGAAATCTCAAATATGCAATTCAAACCATTTCTCTAACTTTGTGGAGCTTCCTGGTACAGTACAGAAAACACAACTGCTGATAATCTATCTACAACTTATAACTCAGTTCTGATTTTGTTCACTCCCACTCAATCCAATTTCTACTGTTCCTCTGGAAGCAGTTAGGCTTTGAGTTTTGGACCCTAAAGTATCAATCCTGGCTCAGAGGCAGCACACTAGAGTGTGCTCATATAGAAGGCAAATGTTGAGACATGCTCATATTTTTATGCACATCTTTGACATGAATCAGAATATCAGATTCAAGCCAAACCAAAAGGATTTAAGCACATAACCCAGACTGACACTTCAGTGCTGTATTGCTGGGGGTATAGCATGGTTGACTGAGGTGCTAACTGAAAACTGTCTGCCAGATGAAGTGGTGTTATAACGTCTCATTCCACTAAGCAGCCAGCGAATTTACCTTAATTTTTGATCACTTTCTTATCTTTTAACTATACCAAAAATAGCTTAATTGGCATCACTGTCATATAGTTGCTAGGGTGACCCTTTTATACGTAACTTGGCCAGTATGTTTGTGACAACACTTCAAAAATGATTTATCAACTGTTAAGTACTTTCAGGCTTTCCAACGAGTTGAAAGGTGCAAGATAAATGCAAATTCTCTAGAGCCTCACTGGCTTGTTGTTCTCTAACATACACAAAATTGTTTACTACTGTTATTCAAAGCTTTGGAGCATGTCCAGTAATAATGGACAAAATAAGAAATATGCAAGACAAATGGGAAAAGTTATATTAATTGTCAATAATATAATGATATTCTGGCTTTACAGGGTCAAGGGCTAATTCTTGAATACACATTCTCGGCTTACACCAATGCCATCATGAGCGGGCTCTGTTCTTCAGATGAGACTTAAAGTGAAACTTCACTTCCTATTTCAGTGTATAATAAAAGACCCCAATACAGGAATTAAAAGTCCAGAGAGTTCATGAAATATTCCAGCCAACAATCTTCTTGCAGTCTCTAACGCAAAGAATAGTTCCTGGTTAGTTGCCTCATACTGTTTGTCCTATTTCACTGTGTACAAAAATGTCTGTCATGTGTCCGAATAACTTGCTCAACTTCAAAACACTTAGCAGACCTCAAAGTATGTCAGGTTCGGTTAAGCATGATGAACTACTAAATGACCCTTTGTTGTCAAATGACAAATTGATATCAATGTCTTAAAGTATGCTTATAGGGTTACAAATGCAGCCAAGTTCAGAGGGTAAAAGATTTGAATCTGATTCACGTAAAGCCTATTTTCACTAAACAATTTACACATTCCAATTATGAAACATGTTCATCTTTTTGTGACAGTGCTGCTTTTTCAAAAATAAGAATCCTTGACCTTTTGACAACAACATCAGTGTGTCAGTTACTGCAGCTGTAAAACTCAAGGGGAGCATCAAGGCTTTAGGATTTTGTGCTCGGTTAAATGATATTAGCTGCAGCAGTAGTCCCACAGCTGGCCTCTGTGCCCTTAGGCTAAGGAGGAGAAAAATTAGCAAGAGTCCTTGCTTACACACATGCATTTATTATCGGGGGTGGGGGGGGTCTCTTGGAAGTAGGAACCCAAGAAGTCTAATCCAGGAAGGTGATCAAAACATACCGAGAAAGTTCTACACAATTCCTGTCTATCAGAACAGTTTCCAAAAATCCTAATCAGCTGGCACGTAAAACATATTTGGAAAGAATCCCGATTTGTACAACAGTTTTAATTTACTGCAGACTCCATGAGTGACTAAAATGGCCTCGGTATTTATTACAAGCTGATGCTTTTTATATAGGCTATCTACAGAAATGCAGATCTAAGCACAACAGTCCTTGGCAAACCAGTTCTGTATTTATCAAGAATCAGAGTGCTTGGAACTGGGATCTCCATGTCGCCATTTTTCTTTGTACAAGTCCTACTTCCTGGTGAAGAACACGCAGCAAATCCCATAGCTCATTGTCCAAATTTTAACTTGGTAATGCTTCATTACAAGTTACTTTTGCTTTGCTTACATTATTTCCCAAATATGTGGCGGCAAAACCGGTACTTTAAAAAGAAACCATCTTGTAACATTTATGGACTTTGAGCCAGATTTGGATCATATTCCCAGCTATCAATTTTGTTTAAAGAAAATTTGGTAACATTAAGTTTAATTCCCCTTGAAATGGCATAAATTGACACTATGTTAAAGTGCTCAATATGGAAGTGTAATTTTATAAAAGGGGAAGAGTTACATTGTAACTAACTGCAAATGCATTTCATGCTTGCTTTAATAAACTTTAAATTAAAACTCAAAATATCCTTTTATATTCTGGTTAACTCCAAGCAGACTAGAAAATTATTTGTTATTTTTCCCCCTGCCCTAAAATTGAGATGAAATAGTGTTTTCAGTTTTATTTCTTTTGTCAACCTAAATTTTAATTTGAAAGGAGGAAAATAATTACTTAAATTTAACCAGCATAACTCTAGGTAAGGAGTGTCAAAATAGTTTTAAAAGGTAACTTAAAGCTAGTTTTTTCTTTTACCTCCCTCTCCAAGACATCCAACAAAGGGGAAAAAATAATCACTGAAGTGACATGATACAGAGGAAAAAAAAATTAAATCTAGTATTAGGAAAGGAAGAACAAAAATCAGTTTGTTCAGGACAGATGGACATTTATTAAATCTTTTAAAAGAACACTTCATGCTCTTACTCTCGCATAGTGTTTTACAATTCTGAGATAAAAGATTTGATGATGTAAAATGCTCTGAACAATCAAGTTATTCAGTGAATTATTATGCAGCTGCATCCATTTTGTAGGCCTCTGACATCAGAAACTTCTTCCACAACATGATTTTCTAACATATTTCAATCTGCTTCTACACTTTCAACGTCTCCCACACACAAAAGAGCCATCTTTGTAAAAGTAAACATTTCCAATCATAAAACTTCTTTTGCTTACAAATCCTCAAAATGCATTTTTTTTTGAAAAAGGCCACGTCTTGTGGAGAAAAAAATACTGCAGCTTGAAATGAAAGCTGTCTGGAACATTTTTAATGCTCTTCTACCACACTGCTGGGATCTGGAGCCTGGGGAAGGTCATCCAGCCGCATTTCCCCGACTGACATTCCAGTGCCATTTCTGAAGCACAACTGCACTGGACTCAGATCCCTGCAGCAGCACTTTCAAAACTCCACTCACACAAATAAATGTCCCCTCTCCCCAGACGACTCTGGAGAAGTGGGAGGGAGGATCTGCACTGCACTCGCCCCACCCATTCCACCAGCCCCAGAAAGAAGGAGGAGGCTTCCCTTACCTTTCCTGCCCCTGGGAGAGCTTCTCTTGTGCAGATGGTGAGTCCTCTCTTCCTCTAGAGCAGCTGCAATGTCTGGGTTGTCCTCCCCATTGTACCAGACCAGCAGTTCCTCCCCCGGCTGGATCGGCTGCAGGGACAGGAGAGAGAAACGGCCCCAGTCAGTGCCAGGCCTGCGAGACGGACACAAAGGCGGCCGGGGATGCCCGCTGCAGGCCGCGGGGCCCGGAGAGCTCCAGCCCTGCCCCGCGCCCGACTCCACAACTCTTGCTCGGCTCTGATGTGATTACACTTCGACAGGAAGCACTCTTTGAACCAGCGCTAATCTCCGCGCAACTGGGAAGTGGTTCTGAACAAAAGCGCCGCGACGGCGCAAGAGGGAGTAGTTGGCGCTGAGGCTGCGGCGGGGCGCCGCGGCCTCTGGCGGCCGGAGGACTCGCCGCCTCACAACGTGCAGCCCCCACCCCACCCCCCCCCCCCCCAGGCTTGGCTTCGCACAACTTTTCCCCCGGTTTACAAGCACGTCGGCCCTTCCCCAAAGTCAGCATCGTACGTGTCTCCAAGCGAGCA
>JARFYF010000059.1:12082326-12094215 GCA_030265395.1 Rhina ancylostomus | reverse complement strand
AGAAATAGCAGTCGGCCTGAGGATCAGGAGCATTTTAGAGCTCAGCAGGAGGACCACCAAGCCCTGATGAAGAAAGGCAGAAAACAAGAGTAAACCAACAAGAGAACATTAAAACAGATTGAAAGAGCTGCTGTAGGCATGTAAAAAAGGAAAAGACCAGGTGAGGGCAAGAGTACTCTTCTTTACAGGTAAACTTGGGAGAACTTATAATGGGAAATAAGGAAATAGCAGAGAAATTAAACAATGTCTGTCTTTACGGAAGGACAAAACGTTCCAGAAATACTGGAGAACCAAGGGCCCACACAAAAAATTAGTTGACTAATCTTTGAAGATTTGATTAGCAGAATAGATAAGGGGAAGGCTGGCCAACAAGAGCACTAATAATATACTGACATGCATTGAGAATTGATTATTATCAAAGACAGGGAATAAGAAGATTGTTCTCAGGTTGGCAGGCTGTGACTGGTGGAGTACCACAAAGATCAGTGGACAGGCCCCAGCTATACACAATCGATATGGACACACAATGGCTTTAATATGTACTACTTACAAGGAGGACTGGGTTACTCAGTCTACTTCAACACCACCTCTCAAACTCATGACCTCTACAAATGAGAAGGTCAAAGACAGCAAGTGTGTGAAAACATCACTACCTACATCCCCCAGGTTTGACACCATCCTGATTTGGAAATACATTTCTGCTCCTTCATTGTCACTGGATCTAAATCCTGCAACTCCCCTCCCCAACAGCAGAAGAACTGCAGGAGTTCAAGGGTCAGTGCCAACTTCAGGGGCATTTAGGGATGGGCAATAAATGCTGGCCTTGCCAGTGAACCCAGACTCCCCCCCCCCAAAAATGAATAAAATAATAGACAAATGGAATGTCATCTTAGGAATAGAAACATTTGCAGGATGATTAACACAATCCTCTTTGCTACCTCTGGCACCTGATTTATGGAGATCCTTTAAGCAGGAATCCAATGCCACGTTGGTTCAGGATCAGTGAGAATTCCTTCCTGTGTAGCAACATTGTAGAGAAATGCATGTTGCTCTGATAGACTTTTCCCAAAGGAAAATTTTACCAGAAATACTAGTGAGGGGGATAAAAAATCACACCTACAAGTGGTCCCTGTATTTTAATTTTTCCCAGGCTGCAGGGGTTAATGCCCATTACAATTGGATTGGTAAGGTACCACAGCAGCCAGTGGTTAAGAATCAACCATACAGATGTGGCTCTGCAATCAATTATTGCCCAGTCCAGATAAAGATAGCATATTTCCTTCACTGAAGAGGGAATCAGATGTCCTTTTTTTTAAAAATGATGATCCAATTGTTTTGCAGGTACCACTACTGAAACAAGTTTTAATTTGTTAAATCCAGATTTATTTAATTTCTTGAATTTACATTCCCCAATTCCTATGGCAGGACTCAAATGCATTTCTCTGGATCAATAAACCAGGCCCCTGGATACAAGAGAAGCAATTTAACCAGTGCTGCTCTTCAAACACTATTTGACTTCAAATCTGTTATTCTATTGACTTACAAAACTTCTACATCCCAAAAATCTCACAATTCTTTCAGGTGGCAAGGTTTACTGCGAAACGTTTAACCAAAAGAGAGATCTATGCATTTAACCTTGTGTTTCTTTTTAAATATATTCATTTATGGAATGTGGATCTCACAAGCAATGTCTAAACTGAGGAAGCAGTGAAAAGTCAATCATATTGGTGGTCTGGAGTCACATAAAGGGCAGAGTGAGTAAGGATGGCAGATATCCATCCCTGAAAGCAAACTAAACAGGCTTTAATGACAGTCTAGTGGTTTCCTATCATCATTACCGAGACTAACATTTTTTTAGGTTACAGCTTTATTGGATGACCTGAATTTAAGTTCCCCAGACACCATTCAACCTCATATCTCCGGATCAATCATCTAGACTTCTAGCTGCCAACAACCACGATGCTACCGTGCCCCATAAGAGTTAGAACAAAGCACTGCTTCATAGATCTGCGTGACTAAATTTTCACTGTAATCCCTCAAACAAAAGTTGAGGGCACTTTACCTCATCTGGAACATTGTAAACAGCCACTTGCTTTTCATAATACACTCTTTGCAGCAACCTTGATTCTTTAATGAGTAAGAATCATTACTCATTATGTAATGATGAACCTGTATTATCTCAGGCCTGTATGGTACAAATTAGGATAGTTCCATGTATGGGCCAGTGCAGAGTTCAAATCAACTAATCTCAGCACTGTTAAGAGACAAAATCATTTGCCTTCATGTCCCTAATTAATAAATTGGAGTGGAAGAAGAGCAGTCAAAGTTTTCCAATTATTCACCAGCATTCCTCACTGGAAATTTGCATGCGCAGCCAGACTTGGCTATAACATCACGAATATTCAAATATTTTGGCAACACTCGAGTCTAGACTCTCACAGAGGATGGGGTCAAGGTGCTGGGAGGGCTGTTGACATCCACTGAATTGTACAATTCGCAATCTAATTAGAAAAGGAGAACGAGAAGAAAATAGGGACAATATTTAATTGCAACTGTTACATACTGTTAATCATACTTTAACTGAAAGTAATTCAAACTGAAGCTTCAGTTAGCAGCTACACAAAAGGAAAAGTCCACTCTGATCCTTCCCAAATGCGTACTGCAGCTGACTGAAGATGGGATGACCTTGGTTGTGGACAGGAGGTGATACAGAATGAACAGTTTCCCATTTGTCCCGTGAATTAGCTCCACTTCAGCAGGAAGATTGTTGCTGAGATGTAGCTTTATGGCAAGGAAGGACAGAGAGGAGAGTTGGGCTGGTGACACAGCCTTGCTTGACACCAGTCTGCAGCGAGGTTGGATCTGTTGCAGATCTGTCAGCTTAGATCACAGATCATGGAAATTAGACCCTTTTAAATCTTTGAGCCATCAAATATCAGTAAACATTGGTATTTGGGGGAATCTGGGAGCTCCAGCATACAAAATGCAGGAAGTTAATGTGCATTCAGCAGCAGTTAGAAATTGTATGTTGCTTATTATTGCCAAGTTATTGAAGAACTAGAGTCAAGAAGTGTCATTGAAATTTTATTGGACTTTGATGCAAACAGACCTGGGCAGTGTGCACACCTTTAGCTACACCTTGCCTAGGGGATGATACAGTATAGATTCAAATGATCAATTCCTGGGATAAAAAGGATGTCCTGAGGAAAGATAGAGTTATATCAACCTATGCCGGAATTTAATGAATGAGAGGTGATCTCCCTGAGATATGCAAGATTCAGAGACACATTGGCAGGGTAATTGCTGAGAGACTGGCTGATGGGTTTAGATCCAGGGATTAAATTGCAAGATTAGAGATTAGATATTTATGACTAAATGACAAGAAGGGTGTGAATGCAATAGTTGTATGTGTCCAAGGCTGAGAACAGCAGATTTGATGACTCAGCATGGAAATTGATTGGTAAGCGAGTGAGTCTTGACCTTACTGAATGGCAGAGGGGGTAGGATAACAAATTCCTGCTCCTATTGTGTTGTGCACTTTTCATTTTCAAAATGTTTGACATTCATGAGCTTTTCCTAAGAACAAAAAAATCTCCTCTCCTTAGAGCTGCAAAGATTAAATAGCTAAAATAATGTGGGGGGGTGGGGGGAAGAACATTATATTCAATAAAGAACATACACATCATTCTGTCCAATTGTGCATCAGTTAATCCTTTAAGAACATAGTATAAGGAATCAGAACAGGAATAAGATTTTATGATTCACAAGCTCCTCTCGTGCTTCTAAACTCCAAAGCACACTGGTCCATTCTACTTACTCTCTTATCATTGCAGAGACCCCTCATCACAGCAGTCAGTCTGTTGGACCTGTTCTGAAGGTAAGTGTATCCTTTCTTGGGCAATGCTGGATGCCTGATTACATTGAACAGAATTCCATCTTTATAATCCTTCATATACCACCTAGCATTCACACACATTTGCCTGCACTTTGACATAGTCTTGAATCTCAGTTTTTGAAGCAAGCTTTACATTAAGATATTAATTTAATGGTCATTGTTCAACAGATATTTGCTCAATACTTTTATCCAAAAAGTCTTTTTTAAAAAAAAGACAATTTATCTACATGCAGGAACAGTTCTAATATCAGGCCTTCTGTGCACCAAAAGGACTCTTAAGCACAGGCAATTGTGAGCCACATCATGACATAAAACATACTTTTCCTAAAAGGTCTCACTGGAATATGTATTGGATAAACAGACTGAAGATAACATCCTTATTTTATTATTTCTCGCCATCACTAACTTGGCTTAGTGGGTGAATGAACAAAGCTTGGGTTGATTCGGAGTCGGAGACATGTGATTTCAAAAGGAAATACAATATCTGGCAAGCTATGTACTTTGCATGAGGACATGCTTTGTCACAAACAATATTAAATTGCAGTGTGTTTCTCAATAGGAACCTTAAGTGGAAACAGAGTTCAATTTGCAGTTCTCCGATAAATTCCCTGAACAAATTCTATTTACTTAAATAACAGGAAACTGTAAAAGGACTGCTCAACCTATGCACAAGAATGCATTGTGTATTGTATTTTTTGACATAGGTTAGTTAGTGGTTTTCTCAGTTCACAACCTTTGGGTAGATGGGGACATGCCAGAGGACCTCTGATAACTGTATCATCTTCCATAAATCCTTGTGGCAGACAGGAGGGAGGTGCCTCTGTAGTTACTGCAGTCAGAAAGGCATTGTCAGAATCCTCAGTCAAATCCTCCCCTGGCCCAAAGAACTGGTCCCCAAATCGCATGGATTCTCTCCATCTGGAAGCACAGTGGACTTGATTTTCAACCTGGTGGCCATTCCAAGTGAAATGTAGGGAACAGAATCACTAGACATGGCCTTTTCAACTTCACTAAAGTCTTTGACCCCCATTGGTCCAGAGGAATCATGGAAAGTTCTTTTCAAATTTGGCTGTCTGCATAAATGTGTCTCCATCATATATCTGCTTCACTACGGTAAACATGATGAAATCTTAAGCAATGGGTCCACAACACACACAATCTTAGTGCACACTTGGTATTAAGCAAGGCTGCATCGTCACCTCAATAGTTTTCTCAATCATTCCTGCCACATCTTTGCATCTCACCTTCAACCAGCTTCCCACTATTGTGGAGCCAATCTACAAGAAAAATGGGACACTGTTCAACCTCCATCACTGCCAGCCCAGAAGGTCATCCCAACTCCAGCCATCAAACAGCCGAATGCAGACATCACATGCACATCTGCACGTTTGAAGGCCAACTCACCATCAACTGATTCACTGAAGCACAAGAAAAAGAACCTTATTCTTATCTTATACTTAGAGTGTCAGCAAAACAAAAAGGTTCTCTGCCACCCTGCTGTACAACACTCCCAAAAAGGTTCATGAAGAGATCCGAGAAAACATGGACCACTTCCCACGTTTTGAAAACCACTTCCCAAAGGCGGCAGATATCAATGAAGAACTCATCATCACCTTCTGTGCACCGACACAGCCTTTGGCTGCCTGAAGAAAAGGATGTTGGAAACGTCAAACCTAACACAAAACACGTGGTCTACTGGGCAGCACTTATTCTCCTAAAGTTCTGGAGAGATACCATCAATGGTGTCTCTGGTGAAACTTCCACCACCAGGATAATCAGCACCCTCTCTCAGGCCAACATCCCAGCATTAAAGCTCTATTACACTCCCTCAGCTCCAAACCACATCATTTGTCTGTCTGACATCAGACTCTCAAATTAGACACTCTAGTCCCAGGTATGTTATGGGAAGAGGTTCTCAGGTAGATAGTGGACAACATTCAAGGATGTACTCAAATACCCTTGAAAATAACTTCATACCCACTGACTTTAGATCCTGGCAGCCCAAGTTACAGCAGAGCCCCAAATCCAATTGCTGTTAAGTCTGTTCTGCTCAACACCATACTTGCTACAAATCGATCCCAGTGTGGTTGTCAGGGAGTCAGTGGAGACACTTCTTTACCAAGTTCAAAATATGGAGAACAGAGCTGAAGGGAAGTTTTATACAACAGACAGTGGTTGAGGGGGTTCACCTTGTTCATAGATCATTTCAACAGGAGAGGCCATTCAGTCCATCAAGTTCACAGAGTCATACAAGAGAGAAACAGGCTCTTCAGCCTACTGAGTCTGTGCTATCAAGCACACATTTACACTAGTCCTACATTATCTCATTCAATTCTCCCTATATTCCCATCATCTTCCCCTAGATTCTATTATTTACTTGCGTACCAGGGGCAATTTACAGAGGCCAACTAACCTACTCATCATTGGGATGTGGGAAGAAACCAGAACACTTGGTGGTGAGGGGGAACCCACATGTTCCCAGGGAGAATGTACAAACTCCACAGCGACAGCACCAGATAGAGATCAGGACTGAACACAGAAGCCGTGAGGCAGCAGCTTCACCAGCTGCACCACTGTGCTGCCCCCAACTTTCTGTACAGCAATCCAGTCCGAACAATTCCACTGCTCCCCACATGCAAATCCAAATCCATAATAATAAAAAGAAATCAAAACAGGACAGCAAGTAACCATTTCAATATACCGCAGTGCTGAGGGAATGCCACACTGTATTTGAGGTACTGTTGTTCAGATGTTAAACAAAAGCAGCATCTGTTCTCGTAGGTGGAAGTTAAAAGATTCTGTGGTACAACTCGAAAGAGTGGGGCAGTTATTCTTTTAGTCCAGGCTAACACTTCCTTCTCCTCCAACATTGCAGAGATATGGTCCTTAACACGTGGCAGCTTGGCCTTGGTGTGCAAATTGACAGTTACATCAATATCAGCACCATCTTGTATTTATAAACATTGTCTTCTTAAGCAGTCAGGAATGACCACTCCAGTTCTATGGGCTCTGATGAGGCCAATGTGCAGGGTCTGCCTCAAGGTTGGCAGCCAAGTGAGTGGACAGTATAGGAGGTGCAACCCTCCTCCCACTGTTTCAGTGGGCTTGAGACCACCATAATCCCAAATACTCCTCCTCCACTGGGTGATCAAGGGCCAGAGATTCTCAATTCAGTAGGGAGGTTACAACTATTCCAAGGAAGGTCTTGAATCATTTCCTCTCTCTGCCCAACAATCAATAGTCTGAATAGAGGGCGTGTTTTGGGAGTCTGGTGTCAGGCATGCAAACAATTAGCCTGCCTGCCAGAGCTGGCTAAATATATCAGTGTCGGTGTTGGGCACACTGGCCTGGAATAGAATGCCGACATTGGTTCACATCCTGCCAGTGGATTTGGAGGATTTTGGCTCAGCAGCTGGTGTCATCTCTCTTGTACTTTGAAGTACTTGTTGTAGGCAAGTCCATATCTCAGGAGAATAAAGGACGACTGGACCACAAACTTAGTGCCAGGTTTGAGGTCTCGATCTGCAAATGCTATTCCTTACACATCTCAACGAGCTTCAAACGTAAAATAATGGCATGTGACCATTAGTCTAAAGCTTAGTTTAAGGTGGTAGGGAAGTATAGGAAGTGTAGAAGCGGAGGGCTTTAGGAAGGCAAAATTTTCGTGCTGAGACAAATGAAGAAATTCAACTTAAGACCATAAGATATAGGAACATAATTAGGCCGATCAGCCCATCGAGACTGCTCCGCCATTCAATCATGGCTGATTTTTTTTCCTCAACCCCAACCTATCAAGAACCTATCAATCTCTGCCTTAAATACAGCCAATGATTTAGCCTCCACAGCCCTCTTCGGTAACAAGTTCCACAGATTCACAACCCTCTGGCTGAAGAAATTCCTCCTCTCAGTTCTAAAGGGGTGTCCCTTTATTCTGAGGCAGCCAAACTTCAGAACAATCAGGGTGCCAGACTGGAGGATCACAGATCAGAGGACTGACTGGAGGAGATTCTGCAGACAGGGAACTTTGGAGACATGAGCGGGAACTTAAATGGGGCAGCAAGCATGGGGGTAATGGATGAAGGGGATTGCTGTGAATTACAACGCAGATCGTAGTATTGTGTTGACCACAATTATGAAGAGTAAAGTGGTGAGGAGAGCAATGGAGTCAAGTTTCGTCAAAGAGACATAAATGAAGGTGTTGGCAGGTGAGTGGGTGCGGGAGTGCACAGAAATACAAAGTCTATTGATGGATCAGGTACAAGGTCTGAAGCTCGTCCTGTGGTCACACAGCATTACTTAGTTTCACACTGTTGCATGGAAAGGGATTAGTAAAGACAATGCTTTTGATTTCACAATACAGGCCCTCCCTGGGTTATGAATGCTTGACTTATAGACCCCATACACATGAACTACTATTTGGGAGACTGGTGGGATGGATGGGGATGGATTTGCTGGCTGCTCTGCGGCTACAGGGATCCTCTGCAGGGTGGGACCAGGGCATTACGTGTCCCTTGTATCCCCAGCCAATCCCCTCCCCACCCCGAGCTACAACAATCAACTTTGTGCCACTCTTCCCAGGCCTGCTCACTCTCCTATCACAGCTGTTACAGTGATCCACACACCGCTTTCATTTCCAACTCACAAAAAAATCTGGTTATGAACAGTTCACAGGAACAGAATCCTGTCATAACCCAGGGACTGCCTGTATCTCCCAATGGACATCAGGTGAAGAGCCTGACTGTTTAGTCAGTGAAGGGCTCTATAAAGCCAGGGGCCTGTACATGTGATCACTGACATGGTGGAGAGGCCCACGTGTTCTCATGACCCTCAGGCTGACCATGCCTGAGGCCTGATACTCCTGTTAAGGTCACTCGTGGCAAAGGTTCCAGACCAAGTGTGGTCCAACCTCCAAAGCCCCCAACAAGGGAACAGACAAGAGGCAGAGACGTCTACTCCTGTAAAGTCAGACGAGGGTTAAAACATGGGAGGATATCTACTGTCGTCATCAATGCTTTGCCACTGGTTCTAGATCACCTACTGGAATAGCGTATGCAGTTGTTGAAGGCATGCCAACATCCCACACCAAAATAAATGCCATGTTCAGCTTCCATATGTGAAGATGCCACACAGGGTTAGAATCTCTAGGCTGCAAGGTACAGATATGATCCAAACTCCCACTATCCATTCCCCTTCAGTTTTAAGATGACTCAACACTCCTCAACAGAAACAAAACCCTTCACACCAGATGAAAGGAACAATTTGAGAACAACCAAACTACAAGTCAATGGTAACAGATTCCAGCATCAAAGCTTGATACCACAAAGAGAGAGATCCTTTGGCCAACTTCCACACCATCAGTGGAGGAGGTTGCAGCATGGGGAAGGGTGTGGTGCCAAGGGCGGAAACCAGAGTTGATCAATTAAAAAATGGAGTTCCTGGGGGGAAAAATGGTTTGAATTCGGGTGGCTAAAGATTTCTAAAAACTTGAGGAAAGAAACTAGGAATGGAAGTTAGCAAGGTTAGAGATGGGGAGTAAAAGCTCCTATTCAGAGGGGTAATGGAAGATTTGAAGGAGGGCTGGCCAAAACCTTCAATAATGCCAGCTAACATAGCAGCTAGTATGAACAAAGTTACACTTGCAGTGCTTTACAAAGTGCTAATGCAAGCACTAATTTATTTTCTAAATTTTCAACATTTGGTTGGGCCAGAAAACAATCAAAAAGACAAAAGTAACAGAAGTAGCAAAGAAATAAAGTTAAGCATATGAAATGTTTAAGGATCAGCTTCTACTGAACAACATCCCCAATATCCATGGAAATACACATGTTCGAGTGAAGCAACATGTGACTTGTTCTAACTGTATGATATATTGGGAACAATCAAAAGGCCCAGGAGGGATCTGAGGGATTGTGCACATTTGCAACAAATCCAAGAAGAAATGAATGAAAAGTGAAGCCACATGCTGCCACTGACATCGAATGATTGATAACCAAACACTACTGCAAGGAATTTAAGTAGTGAGAATGCTGACAGCAGAATACTGTTTCACTAAGAGAATGCAGTTGCTTGGATTGTACTGAAATGGAATGTGCTCCAATGAAACTGACAGCTGCATTTACAGATATTTGCATTAGAATTTCGATGACTTTTAATAATAACTATTTACATGGCACAACATAGCAAAGTACCCCAAGGGGAATTGCAGTATTAAACTTTGACACTGAGCCACTTTGGAGTTGATGAGGAATTAAGGAGTCAAATAGTATGTTGGCCACAATTTCAAGGAGATTTGAATACAAGAGTGGAGACATCTTGCTCCATTTATACAGGGCCCTGGCAAAACTGCATCTGGTCTCTTCACCCAAGGTAGTTATTCTTGTGATAAGCATGAGGGTTCACCAGATGGATTTCTGGAGTGTTGAATGAGATGAGATTCAGCATACAGGGCCTGGAGTCAAGTTTAAGGAATGACAGGAGACCTATTGAATCACATTATTATTGGGCTTGATAGATGTTGGTGGTGGTGGTGGTGGGGAGGGTGGGGTAGGAGGTGCTATCATGAAGAAATGGGTCAGGCATTTAGGACATGGATGAGAAGACATTTCTTCACATAGAGGGTAAGTTTTCCTTGGAATTCTCTGTCCAGGAGGCTTCAGTATATTCAAGACTGATTGATACAAAAAGATGTTAAGGGAATCAAGGTATATGGGGTTAGTACAGGAAGGAAGTGTTGAGGTAAAAACTTACCGAATTGCAGGGCAGTTGTGATGGGCTGAATGGCCTTCTGTATTTTGCTCTAATGACCAAAACCTTGACCAAAGGGATGTATTTGAAAGCACATCTTAACAGAGTAAAGAGAGGTAGAGGGGCAATATGTTTCAAGGTGAAAATCCAGAGCTTTTGGTCTTGGCAGCTGAAAGTTTGGCTGTCAATGGTGGAGCAATTAAAAGGATGATGAAAATGCCAGAAAGCAGATATTGCAGAGGGCCTCAAGGCTGGGGAGAACAAGGGGCAAGGTCTTAGGGAGGAGGTTTGGATGTCAAAACTAGAAAGAGTCTTATAAAGACGAGGTGTGGCTAAAAAGAGCCACAGTCAGTGAATAGAAGGGCGATAAGAGGATGCAAATTAGTATACAGCAGCCGATTCTTGGAAGAGATCTGATGCTCGAAATGTGCAAGACAACTTCAAATAATTAGTCAGTTTTAGGTTTTGTTCTTCAAGCTTCGGCTGCATTTGGAGAGAGCATCTTAACCCGAACTACTGCTACGGGTGCAATACTCAGAGCTACACGTCAGTTACTGCTGATGGCACAATTTTTGAGTAAGAATCATAGGTAGAATTTATAATATCATAATCAAATGGGATTTCCACTCTAGTATACTGACACACAATAAGTCCAGTGACAATAATATTACTTCCTTCTCTCCAGCAATAACCTATTGTTAGTTCTTTCATTACCCAGGGTACCAAGACCGTGCAGTATTCAAATTAGAAACTTCAGCAATTTACATGTGAAAATTAAGTTTCAGATTGCTGCTAAAGATGAAATCCATTAACCCTTTAGTACCTCCCAAGACATTTTCCCATTCCATTTGAAAATCAAGCAAGGTGAACTGGACCAAACTTTACAAACACACCTTGGCCTCACATCCCCATGCATCTTTGGTTACAGACATCTGTGAACATCCAAGTTAAAATGTTCAATTTCGCATCAATTGTTGTTTGAAGAGTTCCAAATTTCTATGACTCTCCACACAAAAGGCATTCACCGAATTCATCCTGGAAGTCCCAACTGGTCCTCTACAGGATAATCTGAAATGGTTCCTCTCCATCTGCCCCAATCTACCTTATTGGCTTGAAATCTTCAATCAACTCACCCCTTTAACCTTCTAAATTGTAGGGATTATAATCCTGGTTTGTGGGATCTTTTCTTGCAAATTAATCCTTGGCGGCTCAGGCACTCCTTCAGAGACCATTACATCCTAGCTGTAGTG
>JARFYF010000059.1:11963975-11975080 GCA_030265395.1 Rhina ancylostomus | reverse complement strand
GAAGTGAGCTGGGAGAGTCCTCCTAGCGGGTTGGAGGAACCTGCACAGGCTGCTGAAGAATTGTGTCTGCAAGAGGCATGTTATTTGTCCAGTGAGGCATCAGAGAACCCTCAGTGCCCACAGCCAATCTACCCTGATAGGAAGTTGCTAGACAGGTCACTGTAAGAAAATGAGTGCCATCTATGAATATCTGCCCATTGGAGAAGCCTGCAATAGCTAAAAATGCCGATGCCCACACTACCTTCTGCTGTGGATTGAAAGAAAAATGGACAAATTCTTCTTTCCCTGAGCATGGAGTGTGGGAAACTTCTTCAATATAGCAGTCAACAGTGCAATGTGAGATGTGGTACAGATCACCAGCAGTCTGGAATGATCCTGAGGCTAGGAAGCTGAGTGTCACCTGGCAGCTTGATTTATGATGCCCCCTTTGGTAGCATACTGATTAACCAATTGATCCCTTTAATCTACAGGAATAATACCAGAGATCAGACTAGAAATTCATTCACACAACTAGTGCATGCTCTGTAATTGAAAATTTGATCAAGCTGGAGTAAACTAAGTTTTGCTTTCATTTATGGGTGCCTTAGCACCAATCAGGTAATTTAACCCCCCTTTTGGCTGGATTTAAATGTAAAAGTCTCCCAAATAATGTCAACAGCAGTGCAAAATGCAAAATACGTCCACGGTGAGATTTTCAACCTCTGTAGTTTGAAAGACAACAATACTTATTGAACAATTAGCTTTTATTAACCCAATTTCCTCTGAAACTGTGCTATCTGAAGGGCCAACACTCAAACTTTACTCTTCGTCCCCACTGTGATCTCTGACTTCCAATGACCTTAGATGTAACGTCACATGGAGACCTTGACAGGGTGATGCTTAGCTTCATGTGCAAGCAGATGTGTGTGAATGTTGCATTCTGCGCTACTGTTTATGTTGGAAAACTGTGGTAGGAAGATTGAAAACACAGCTGAAAAATGAAGAGTTCAATTGTCAGGTTGCTACAAAGGCCCTAAGAATTGTGTGCAAAATACACTACTCTGGGTTAATCCAATTTTCAACTGCATAGTATGGTTTTCTTGTGGTTGTGTTAATGAGTTTCTAGTTCCATCTCTAGAATTATTCCGCCATTGATCCATGAGATCCTTGTTTAGTCAGCATGTTTCCAAAAGGGACGTTCCAAATCAAATTGCATTTACCAGCACTTTAGAATAACAAGTGGATCAAACCACAAGCTATGAGTTTTGATTGGTGTATGTAAAGATACCTTTCTGGTATCTTAACATTGAGCATATTCTGTTAGCATTACTGCTGTTATCAGATCCAATGCTTATTAATGACCATATGAAATTAGACAATTAATAAGAAAATAGTTGGTACAGTAAAACTCCAAGATTCTGGCACTCTTGGGATTTTGGTGGACAAGTAGATTTTATAGATTATTGGATGTTACTCCTATTAATATGAAATAAAAGTGTATTTATTTCACTTTTTTACATATTACATGGTGATATAATACATTTCCTGTGAACCCAGTGAGTTTAAAGGGAGCAGAAAATGTACAAACACTCCAGATCCCAGCTCCAGCCGCAAACCTGCCCGTGTTACCAACCCCTGATGTTCCAGACTCAACCCTGTCTCCACTGTACACCCAACCCCAGATGCACTCAGGACCTCTGGCTCTGGCTGCACAGCTTACCTGCACTCTGGACTCCAGACTAATGAGTGAGACAGATGCTGGAATATCAAATTAGCAAGCGATCCAGATACTTGTTTAATTGTACTTTCATTCCTGCATTTGGATATGATACATTTGACTAATGAAAGTACGCATCATTTATATTATCATACCATTAAAAGCAGATGATGGTAATCATAAGCAGAGTATAGGCAACCCCTGTGTTACAGTGGGTGTTGAGCTCCTAGAAAATGGTTCATATCATGAGTTTCTATAACACAATGGCACATCATCTGTGCCTTGAAAGAAAATACATTTTGTGTTTATGTGAAAAAGTAAATAAACTGGTAATTATGATCATTTTTATTATTGTTACATGTACTGACATACAGTGAAAAACGTTTTGCATGCCATCCATACAGATCATTCCAAAACATAACGGCATTGAGGTGGTACAAAGGGAAAAGCAGTAACAGAATGTAGAATATAGTGTTACAGTTATAGAGAAAGTGCAGTACAGATAGACAAATAAAGGTAGATGATGAGGTAGATTGAGAGATCAAGAGTTCATCTTTATTGTACAAGAGGTCCGTTCAAGAGACTCATAACAGAGGATAGAAGCTGCCCTTGAGCCTGGTGGTGCGTGCTTTCAAGAACCTTAGAAAATAAAAGCAGGAGGAGGCCACTTGGCCCCTCAAGTCTGCCCCACCATTCAACATGATCATGGTTGATCTGCTTCAGGCCTCAACTCCTCTCCTAAGAAAGTTTTCCAAACCCTCAATTTCCCAAACTATCAAAAATGTATCTGCTTCCTGTGAATTCTAAAGATTCAGCACTAGAACACTAGAAGATGGTCAAGTTTTAAATGACTGTCCTTATCTTATAATTATGTTCCCTCGTTGAGATTCTCCCATGAGTGAAATATCTCGACACCTATCCTGTCATGTCTCCTAAGGATCTTATTTGTTTCAATAATATTACCCCACGTTCTTCTAAACTCCATAGATCTAACATTAACTCCCTCCCACCCCTCCTCCCCACTCCCACACCATACGTGATAAAACAACACTTTTTTCCTAGGGACAAGCCAAATAAAACTGGAGCATTGTGTCCAATTCCAGATGTTACACTTTTGAAAAGATGTGAAGGCTTTAGAGAGGGTCCAAAAGAGATTTACTAAAATGATTCCAGGGATGAATTATAAGGATAGACCAGAGAACCTCGAGTTGTTCTCCTTGGTTGCAAGGGGATCTGATGTACATATTTAAAATTATGAAATGTATGGACAGAGCAGACAGAGAGAATCTGTTCCATTGGTGAAGGGGCCAAGAATCAGGGAACAAAGAACCAAAAGTTACACAAGGAATCTTCTATTACCCAGCAAAAGTTAAGATATACAATGCACTACCAGGGTTAGTAGTGGAGGGACCTTCAAATGGAATATTCAAATAGGCATTGAATATGTTACTGAAAAGTAAAGATTTGCAGGGAGATGGGGATAGGACAAGGGAAGGACTTGCTGGAATGCTCTTACAGAGGGACAGTACCAATGTGACAGGCCATATGTCCTCCATCCACTTTCCATGCTGTAACAATTCTGTGAAGATGTAACCTCAAGAATCTTCTGATAAAGTATGTCAGTAATTTCAAACTTGGTAGATGTTATGTTCGGGTGAAAAGATTTCCCACATTAAGCCTAAAACTGAATTCACCTACTATCAACACAAATGCACTACACAAAAGGAATCATTGAATAATAATCAGGAGCAGGAACCCCGCCTGAATTTATTTCCTTCCCATACCTGGTCGGGGATATTCCATCCCTGAACCCATTTCAGCTAAGGCAGAAAAGTGTAAGGTTTTACCTTGGTCTAGATGGTCCACAAGGTGTATTAATTCATCACATCTTTGAAGAAGATTGCAGCATGGTTTAATTTGAAAGTGATTTTTGTGAATTGAATCTGTGTTTGAAAGAAAGAATTTGCATTTATATAGAGTTCCTTGTGTCCTCTGGGCATCCAAATCTTACTTCAGCCAGTGAAACAGCAAGGTGGGAAAATAGACTTGAACCAGAGGATCATCTATGAACATAGTGAATGGTGAAGCAGGCTTGAGGATTGGTATTGGCCTACCCCCGTTGGTATTGCTTCCATTATTCTTAAACACTTGATGAGGTGTGCTCACTGTTATAAAGTCAAAGACTTAAAATGCTGGAAATCTGAAATGAAAACAGAGCATGCTGGGAATCCCAACAGCTTCATCAATTCCAAAATTAGAAAGGTAAGATGAAGTTCAGGTACAGACGTTTAATCAAGACTGGAAGCTTGGCGCGACATGATTTCCCGTTATAGCATTTCATGCAATGAGGAGGAAAGGGCTTCATACCAGGTAAAAATCAAAGCTTTGGTACCCTGACTTCTGGTGTGGGGATGCAGTGGCCTGGAAATGTTTCCCCTTTTAAAAAAAGAAATAGATAAAACTGGAAGTGATGGAAATCTGAAGCTTTAAGAAAGTCCTCGAAATACACCATTGGGATTTTTCAGAGTTTGTGCACAGAAGGCTTTATGATTAAACTGAAAGGTTAACCTATTATTTCTGTTTACAAACTATCAGTCCTTCTGTGTGTATCCAGTGGTTTAAGATGTGTTGAAAGAGGAAAATATGCAGATAATAAATTGAGATTATGTAAGCAAGGCAGGGGAAAATATTATGTGTCATATAATGTGAAAGGTTTGAGGACTCAGTCACTGGGAGGGTAGGCTTTGAACTTAACATCTGTAAACATCTGAGGGAAGGATTAGATAGATCTTGGAGCAGAATAAAATGTCGGCACAACTTTGTGGGCCAAAGGGCCTGTACTGTGTTGTAATGTTCTATGTTCTATGTAATGCAAAGGTCCACTACCTCTGCCCCTCTCGAACAATAAAGGTCCATGACAAGATCCTGGATAACGTGGATGTATCTCGGGAGCCACGTTTTTGTAAATGGCGATATCATTGATGAAGTTCACTATGGCCTTCAGCGCACCAGCACAGCCTTTGACCATCTGAGGAAGAGAGTGTCTGAAGATCAAGACTTTTAACTCAGCACATACGACATGGTCAACGGGGTAATAATGATGTCAACCCTCTTATATCCTTCCGAGATTTGGACTACCTACTGCAGGTACCTCAGAGCACTAGGAGATACCACCGATGCACTGCAAAATCTTCCAGATCCACTGGCAGGCCAAGCAAACCAACATCAGTCTCCTCTCCTCGGGCCAGCACTGCCTTAATTACACACCATCAGCTCCATAAGTGTGTGATCCAGTATGATGTCTCATACATTGCCGTTCCAACAACTGTTATTGTTTGCCTTCATTAAAGGATATGTGGTTCAAAGCTCTCTCCTGGTTATTTGTCATAGAGCATGAAAAAGGGCCCCTTGTCAACCACCAAACACCCATTTTAACACTGATTCTACCCTAACCCATTTTATTCTCCCCTCATCCCCAAAGACTCACCGCAGATTCTACCACTCACCTACACACTAGGGGCTTTTACAATGATCAATTAACCTACCAACCTGCAAATTTTTGGGTTGTGGGAGGAAACCACAGTACCCAGAGGAAACAGATGCAATCACAGGGAAGATGTGCAAACTCCACATAGATAGCACTGAAGGTCAGGATCGAACCTGGGTCACTGGAGCTGAGACGCAGCAGCTTTACAAGGGCGACCATTCCAATATGATTCCTGCAAGAGCAGACACTGCACACCCGTATTCAGATATCCATTCCCAGATCTCTGCAGTAACTGATTGACATTTTAGAAAACAGCAGCTTCGTTGTAAGAACATTTTTCATGGAAAATAATTTGTTAGCAAATCTTTCTTATTTCTTTTCAAGTATGTAAACAATGATTTCAATTGAGGAAAGTTGGAGATTAGATAAACACTTCTTACTGCCACAGACTGGTAACCCTGCTCAACACGCTACCAGACAACAACATTAAACAAACATTTGGAACTCTCAAAATGCTGTAAATCTGAAACTGGGCAGAAAGAGCTGGAGTCCTGAGGACAGCCAACTGGTGTCTGTGGAAAGAAAGGACCATCATAACTTTTCTTGTTAGAGCTGACAGCAAAACTTGGCAGGTCTCTTAATGATAAGTTAAAGACGGAATAAGAATCATTTGAAAAGCTTATGGTGAAGCCAGAGTTTAAAAAAAACAACCTGCTGAAAGAACTCAGTTGGTCCAGCAGCATCTGTGGCGGGAAATAGAGGGCAGTCAATGTTTCAGGTCGAGATCCATCATCTGGACCAGAGTTTTGACCCAAAATGTTGACTAGTTCCCTCCATAGATGCTGCCTGACCTGCTGAGTTCCTCCAGCAGTTTGTTTTTTGAACTCTAGATTCTAGCATCTGCAATCTCGTGTATGTCCTCATGGAGAAGCTAACAGGTTCTACGATCTACTGGACTGTGCAGGACAGCAGTATGAAGTAAGTTGCTAAAAGTGTTTGAGAGAACTAAAAAAAATGTGTATATGCAGGTGATCTTAAATAAACTTGGAAAACATTGGATTTAAACATCCACTCTGCATTTCCAGAACTGTTGTTGCACTGAAACAAGTGACACCTTCAATACTGAATATGATTCTGGTGGGAAACCAGCACGTAACAGGGACTTGCCAAGCTGGTGTGGGCAGACAGATATCTGGGAGTACGGAGGGCCACCTGGAGAAACGTCTGTTGTCAAGCCTTGATACACGGACCTGCGAGAAGGCTACAAGATCGGAAAAAACTCTATGAACTGAAGCCAGTAGGGCAAATCTTACAATTATACTCACAGGTTTGGGTAAGACAACTGAGCAAAACATTTTTCTGACAGGGAAACTAAATACTCTGGAGAATCAAACAGAACTGAAAGATGTTCAAATAGATAGCTTACAAAGAACACCAAATGATATAGAGGGGGAAGCTGTCATTAAACTTACAAAATAATATGAATTGGCCAAAGAACAAAAACAACTGACATCAACATTTAAATAGCAAATAGCTGAGAAACAGGCTGGACTGGATACATTGCCAGAGTTCTTTTTAAACCATGAGTGAGTTAAAATAAGTTCATAAGGCACTGGGAAAGCATGTCAAGAGTGCCCAGGATTAACAATGTGGGCACATTAATGAAGACACAATGGAGAGTGTTGAAGCTCAAACAGGACTCAGGCGAGAATGTAAACAGAGTCATAGAGTAATACAGCGCAGAAACATGCCCTTTGGCCCAACTCGTTAATGCCAACCAAGATGCCTCTCTAAACCAGTCCCAATTGCCAGTGTTTGACCCATATCCCTCTAAACCTTTCCTATCCATGTATCTGTCCAAATGTCTTTTAAGTGTTGGTATTGTACCTGCCTCAACCACTTCCCCTAGCAACTCGTTCCACTGACGCACCAACCTCTGCATGAAGAAGTTGCCCCTCAAGTTCCTATTACATCTTTCCCCTCTCACCTTAGACCTATGCCTTCTAGTTCTTGATTCCCCAACCCTGGAAAAAAGTCTGTGTGCATTCACCCTATCTATACCCCTCATGACTGTTTGAACCTCTATGAGATCACGCCTCAGTCTCCTATGCTCCAAGGAATAAAGTCCGAGTCGGCCAACACTTTCCCTATAACTCAGTCCCTCGAGTCCGGGCAACATCCTGGTAAATCGTCTTTGCACTCCTTCCAGCTTAATGGCATCTTTTCTATAGCAGGGTGACCAAAACTATACACAATACTCCAAGCACGGTCTCACCAACATCTTGTACAACTGCAACATAATATTTTGGCACACTTGCCTTCATTGCTCAGTGCCCTGACAGATGAAGGCAAGTGTGCCAAAAGCCTTCAAATGAAATGATTGATAAAAAGTGCAAAGAAATGGATAGAGGTCATAGGGCGAGACAAATCTATAACCACCAAATTGAGGCAGGGCTGAAAGTGTACCATGGCTTCAGGACCAGAAGGAAATCTGCACTCTGGACCAAGTGTGGTGAAGAGAAGAGGAATGAGATATCGCAGTAAGTCTAATGACAACACTGATGATGAAACCCATCATCGGATTATTTGCCATGTCTGTCCATTTTGTGTTGCTCAGTAAACCACAGATTTAATGCACTCAGTCCAAAGAAGGAGCTCAAAGCAAACCGAGCAGTTTGTATTCATAATTCAATCTATGGAAGACCTGGCTCCAGGCAATTAATAGGTCACAGTTTGATCTCCTGTAGTTCAAGGGCAGTGGAATTAGCTTCAAAGAGCTTTGTAGCAGATACGATGCACGGCACAAAGCTTCAAAGCTGACCGTACATATCAAACAGTTAACTCCAAGCCTGGATGCATCTATAGAAATGCCTTACTGTCTCTCAGGCAGTTAGTGTTCATGAAAGTTAGTAGTAGCCTTGGTATTCCTTAAATTAAATGATTCAGAGGAAGGGACAGAGTAACCATGTGTCAACTCTGAGTGGAATGTGCTTGATGAGCCAAGTGGCCCTTTCTTCCTCAGTGCTTTCTTTTGGCCTCAAATCTCATCACTCAATGACAATATGGCAGAAGTTATCATTCACCAAACCCTCGTCCAGCCAGACAGTAAGCTCTTTATACACGTATTCAAAAGAGACCCCAGCCAATAGTTTAAACATATAACTTTGTTTTTTTACACACTAGATAACAGCAGCAGACTACTCCTTCCAAGATAACTAACAAAGAAAACTGAAATGAAAGGAGTGTTGCCAGTGCAATGGAGAAAGAGTGTTGCAGATTGCTAACCTCATGAGATTATTGGAACTGTGTTTATGTTTCTTGACTGCAGCATGTAGAAGTATGTTTCCTTTTCCGAACAAAAACTGCATTTAGTTGAAATACGTAAGACCTGGCAGCTGTGAAAAACCTCAGTCACTGTGAGGATTACGAAGTAACATTAATACACCCCGATGTATTCCTGTTACCTTGTACAAATTGTACTGACTGTTTTTTTTTCCTGTGACCTCAACATCCACATGGAGTCCTATGACCTCTATTACATACCATATCACACCTAGCTATCACCACTGACTCCTTCCTATTCTCATAGCATGACTCTATCACCAAGCCATTCTGTTTACTAAAAACATAGTGAGCTTCCCATGGCAGATGAGGTCCAGGGCAGCTCTGGCTCTAACTGTGAATGACAGCAGAACAGAGAGGCAAGTGCAGGACTTTTTTCAAAAGGAAGAAGGCAGCCAGTATCTGTGGGAGCAAAGAACAGGAGACTGCTTTGTGTGGAGGGCATTCATACAGATACATCACACAGGAACAGGTGACCTCAAGTAAACCTTAGGTTCTCCAAGAAGTGAAGAAAACACAAGAGGCTGGAAAAATGAGAACCGCTACTTCGAAACCTTTGAGTTTCTGCAACCTGCACTAACGACTTTGCTCTCTAAGCTCTGAATATGCAGTGGCAGTCTCATCTGTCAGAGCCTCCACGCAATGCTGTGCGCTGCCTGTTGAACAGGCATTTGCCTCTGTGATTCTGGTATCTTGTGAAGTCCCTCCTGAGTATCCCACATTCTGCACACGTGCACAGATTGCTGAAGGAAGCAGCCGTCAACTGAAAATCACCGGCATCCAACACATCAGCGACTGTCTCCATCCTCACCTCCCGCCTGTCACAGTGCCACCCCATTCCTGTGCTGCTCTGCCCCAAAGTGCTTCAATCCACAGTGGAAGAGCAGTTCATGTCTGTCATCACATGTACAATATAGAAGTAACGTTCAACCTTTTGCGGTGAGAGCAATGGCACATTCACATGAATGGCACAGGTAGCAGATCCACCGCTTCACAGTGCCAGGTTCAACCCTGACCTAGGGCGCTGTCTGGGTGGAGTTTCCGCTTTCTCCCTGTGACCATGTGGGTTTCCTGTGGGTACTCCACTTTCCTCCCAGATCCTAAAGATATGCAGGCTGGTATGCTAATTGGCTACAGCAAATTGCCACTAATTTGCAGTTGAGTGGTAGAATCTGGGGCAGTGTTGAAGAGAAGGCGGGGAGAATAAACATGAGATTAATGTAGGATGAGTGTAAATGGGTCTCAGTGGGTTGAAGGGCCTGCTTCTGTGTTTTATCTCTCTATGACTCGATATCTCTATCATTGGAGTCCCAGTAACTCTCATCAGTTACTGCACATTCCAATGAAAACTACAGCTCAGGAGTTTGATTCCCTCGATGTACCAGGGACACCAGGTTAAACCCGAAGAGTTGCTAGGTGTACTGGAAGGCTTGAATTCCTCAGCTGAAATTTCCCATTCTAGTTCCAGCTGACGTTGGTAACTCAAGCAAGCAAAACTTATCCAGACTTAGACTCTTCCCTGCAGTACTGATGGATGCATTTGAATTAATATTGACATTTGCATATTAATTCCCTGTTCAGCTTAAACCAACTCATGCCTGAATGTCACCTATTTGCCTAGAAACCAAAGTCCAGCCTTTATGGATGCAATAAATGGATGTTGGGTGTTAGATCACTGTCATGTGACCTTCAAAAAAAATTGGGAAATTGAGGTCAAATCTGGTCGAAGAATACTTGTTATGGTGGTTTGCACTCTGAATTAAGTGGTAACACTTTACCTGTGTGGTTCTCAATAGCAATGGTTATGACAGTTGCTCTGCCATTGCCTCTCTGACTACTGGGATGTGAGCTAGCTCTGAAAGAACACTACATTGCAGTGCAGCATAACAGGCTGCCATGGAGATGAGGGAATACAATGGGCGTATAGAGGAATGCAGCTGCAAATTATCCAGGTGGGTCATTTAACATCAGGTGTGTACCCCTGGAAGTCGTACGTGACATTTACCATGTTGCTGCAAATTCAATGCTGTAGAACGGGACCTGCTGTGTGGAAGTAAGCCACTACAAGTACGCTATTTCGCTGTAGGGTCTCATTCTGTTTAATGATGTAGTTATGTTGTTAATCTGTATCACTGACTATTTCTCCAGTACAGTAAAGCTCCAATAATCTGGCACCTGATTGTTCAGAAATCCCCACAGTCCAGCACCTGACTCAGTCATTACTCCCGAGATCCAGAGGTGCAAGCAGAGTGTGTGGCCAGAGACCAGGATCCGGACTGTGGCCGGAGCCTGGAACACCAGGGGTCCGGAATATGGGGAGGTTTACAGCAGGAGTTGGGGTCCAACGTGTCAGTATATTTCCTGCTCCCTTTAACCTCACTGGATTCAGGTTCACTGGAAAACTTTTTATCCTTTTGTGTAATATGTGAAAAGATGAAATAAAAGTGTTTGGATATTTTTAGGAGTAACCTCTAATCATTTGGAAAATCTGCCAGTCTGGCATGGCTACAGTCCCAAAGGTGGTAGATTATCAGAGTTCTCCTGTTTCTCAGAAAGAGAAACTGACTATTTCTCTTTCTG
>JARFYF010000059.1:11914454-11924492 GCA_030265395.1 Rhina ancylostomus | reverse complement strand
GCTTTACTGAGGCAGCGAGAAATGTAGACAGAGTCTATGGAAGGGAGGCTGGTTTCCATGATGTGCTGAGCTGTGTCTACAACTCAGGGCACTGGGCATTTTATGGTCCGATTCTCAGCACTTCCATTTATACCGCCAGTGTAACTGGCTAGAAAATAGTTAAAGCACTCAATTAGCTTCTTGCTTCCTGAAAATGGCAGGAAAAGCAAATAAAACTGCTTAAAAATATTAAACCTTCCTGTTATTATTCACGATTACCTGTGAGCCCACTACTGCAGTAGGAAGGTACTGCAGCTATATTTCCTCCACCCCACTCTCACCCTTCCTCCAGTCTCAGCCATTCCCCGACCTCTCCACCCCTTCACAATACGTGTGTGAAATGGTAAGGAGCTGGCCAAGAGCATTTCAGTGATGCTGACCTTGCGATTTCAGACATCAGATTTCAGATCTCACTGTTTAGCATCGGCAGTGGGCAGGAAGAAACTCTCCTGTGGTCCACATATGCCCGGAGTCCCCAGACCACCCAGGAATTTTAAACTCATGGCTTTTTAAAGCAAGGTATAGATGAAGGATTGTAAGTGAGAGTAAACTGAGGTGGGTGCTTTTTAGAAAAAAAGCACATGGATATCAAAATAATGGGCATGATGACCTTTAATAAATAAGGTCTTGTTTGAAAAAAAAAGCAGATTACTTGTTTCTTTAATTGTTGAGCTGGGACTGAAGTGATGGTGTAAATTCTGAAGCTGGATTAAAAAAATTCAAACTGCTTAAACAATATGGAAATTCAAAAGGGGCATGTTAACGGCAAAGAGGTGTGTCTTCACATCACTTGATATTTGTACTGTGGGTGTGGCAGTACTGTAGGCTGACTGTTACTGAACCTTTGTATATGTCTGAAACAATTTGAATCAGAGATCTCTCTGCCTTATTTGTCAAAGCATGTCATTTATGTTTTATGAGCGATGCATCCAGGCGAATCATTAGCTGCAATAAAGTGACGGTTAAAGTTTGACAAAGTCGAATTGGCATCAGCTTCTGGCCTTGTTACTTTCAGACTCTGAACCGAAGGGGATAAAGCAAAGCCTGCGACCTGATTGACAGGTAACTGAAAATTCATTTTATGTGTGTGTGTAGAATGATAATTCAGCTGCGGGGGTAAGTAGTATTAGAGCTCGCAGGGCTGTTTCTGAACTAAAGCCTTGTGTTGTTTGAAGAGACGGTTTCTATAGGGTGTAATACTTGGCTAATGTGCAATTGACAACTGGTTGAATGTTCTGAGTTATAATACACAAAGAAAATGTTTCTATAGTTGATCAAAATTATCGTATTTTAAAATAAGTAGATGTACTGATATGGAAACACTCATGCGAAGTGTAAACATTTCACAAGTTTTTCTTGATGATATTTTCAGATTCATATGGAAGAAGGAAATTTAATTCCATGCTTGCGACTGACTTATGCCTTTGCTCCTGCATCCTTGTGGTTGACTTGCGCTTTTCTATTTGTTGTTTAATGGCTCTGACTGTAGACCAAGGCAGTTATTTGAAAAAACAGGATCAGTAATGAACTCTTGTATATGTAAAAATGGTGACTGTCTGAGGTTGTTAGTGAGACCCGCCCAATTAGAACAACCTGTTATAATCTGGTCTGACAAGTTTACAGCAGCTTGCTTCAATACCTTCTTTTGTACATGCTTCTTCATGTAGTCTTAATTTTATCATCCATATGTTCTTCGCATTAACCTGTAAAAGCAAGAAGCATTGTATAATCCTGCTGTATTATTGCACTGTAGTGTTTGGGATGGCTGTGTGATTTTCTTAAGCCATTGAAAGTAAGAAAGAGTGGGAATTATTTTGTATGGGTTTGTACTGAAAAAAAAATGCTTACTGCCTCGTAAAACAGGAAATAAAATAACATATTCTAAAACTGAACACAAATGTTCCCAGAGATTGTGCAGCGTAATTATGACACTACAGATTTATTGCTCTCAGGTTTATGCTTTCTGTCACCTTAATTGCATTTCAAATGTTTTAAGCATTATATAAATTGTCAAAGGCTCAGTATATTTTTGTTTGACAAACGATTTCTTTAAATTTGTTAATTTAAAACAGCCAATTTCATTAAAAGTTATATGTTTTCAGAACAAGGACTAAAGTACGGCTTAAAATTTAGTGAAGGTTGACATTGGTTGGGTAGGCCTCTAGCAGAGGATGTGTGGTGGAGGTGACATAATAGCTTGGGTTATTCATTTATATAGATTTTCAGAACTATCATTTCCTTAACGATGAGTTAAGAATTTTGATGCATTGATTGAAACAGGGAAGTAAAATAAGGTTTCTGCAATGTAGAAATGTTTTTTCTCAGTTCCAGCAGCCGGAACAACAGAGGGGAGGAGCCAGCAGCTTTTTTTAAAAAGTTGTTTCTGATTGGCTAAGCGTGTGACAACTCAGCCAATAAAAGGCAGGTAGTGTAAAGCGGAGCAGCCATTGTGTGAGTGGGCCAGTGTAAGAGTGGGGAGTTGAGGCATTGGCTCAAGAGGCTTCGGTGTGAAGAGGTGAAGGCTAAAGTGAGGTTCTGTTAAGTTCTCTTTGTTTCTCATTGCATAGGGCAGGGCAGTGAAAATGACACCCAGGGCAGTGGTATGCTCCTCTTGCATGATATGGGAAGTCGGGGAGACTTCCAGTGTCCCTGATGTCTACATCTGTGAGAGGTGCATCAGGCTGCAGCTCCTTTCAGACTTTGTCAGGGAGCTGGAGCTGGAGCATCTTCGGATCATTTGGGAGACTGAGGGGTTGATAGACAGGAGTTACAGGGAGGCAGTCACACCTCAGTTGCAGGAGGCAGGTAGCTGGGTGACTGTCAGGACAGAGAAAGGGAATAGGCAGTCAGTGCAGCGTACCCCTGTGGCTGTTCCCCTCAATAACGTGTATAATTTTAGGTACTGTTGGGGGTGGGGGGCATCCTACCAGAAGAAAGCCACAGTTGTCAGGTCTCAGACAATGAGTCTGGCTCTTTGGCTCAGAAGGGTAAAGGGCAGAAGAGGTGAGTGGCAGTGATTGGGGATTCATTGATTAGGGGAACGGACAGGAGGTTCTGTGGATGAGAACAAGACTCTTGGATGGTACGTTGCCTCCCTGGGCCAGTGTCAGGAATGTCTCGGATTGAGTCCATAGCATTCTTAAGGGAGAGGGTGAGCAACCAGAGGCCGTGGTACATGTTGGTACCAATGACATAGGCAGGAAAAGTGACAGGTCTTGCAAAGTGAATTCAGGAAGTCAGGTGCTAAGTTAAAAGACAGGACCTCCAGCATGGTGATCTCAGGATTGCTACCTATGCCACGTGCCAGTGAGGCAAGAACTAGCAAGAGAGTGCAGTTTAACACATGGCTAAGCAGATGGTGCAGGAAGGAGGGCTTCAGATTTTTAGATCTTTGGGTTCTCTTCCAGGGCAAGTGGGATCTGTACATATGGGACAGTGTGCACCCGAACTGGAGGGGAACCAATATCCTTGCAGGAAGGTATGTTCGTGCTGCTCGGTGTGGAGGGGTGGCGGGGCTGGGGAGTTGGAGTTTAAACTGGAGTTGCAGAGGGCTGAGAACCAGAGTGGCAGGGCAGCAAGTACAGAGGCTGTGGGGAAAGTCGATGTTAAGACTATAAACAAAGATGGAAACCGAAAGGTTGAGCGTGGTGGGACTAATATTCTGAGTTGCATTCATTTCAATGCAAGGAGTATTGTAGGTCACAAGATAAGGGAGCAGAAGAAGGCCATTCAGCCCATCGAGCCTGCTCCATGAAAATGGAAATGAGAGGGAGAAGTGGTGGGGGGAAGAGGGAAAAAATTTTAACCCCAATTTCCTGCCTTATCCCCATAACCCTTGATACCTTGGCTAATTAGATATCTGTCTATCTCCTCTTTGAATGCGCCCAATGATCTGGCAAGGAATTCCATAAACTTACTACTCTCTGGCTGAAAAAATTTCTCCTCGTCTCTGTTCTAAACTTGTACCCTCTAATTCTAAGATTGTGCCCTCTGGTCCTGGACTCACCCACCAAGGGAAACAGCTTGGCTGTATCAACTTTGTCTATTCCTTTCAATATTTTAAATGTTTCAATGAGATCCCCCCCCATTCTTCTTTACTCCAATGAGTACAGTCCAAGAGCCGACAAGTGCTCATCATATGTCAGCCCTTTCATTCCGGGAACCATCCTCGTGAACCTCCTCTGAACGCTCTCCCTAAGATATGGGGCCCAGAACTGCACACAATATTCCAAATGAGACCTCACCAGTGCCCCATAGAGCTTCATCAATACTTCCTTACTTTTAAACACTATACCCCTCGAGATGAATGTCAACACTGCATTTCCTTTCCTTACCGCCAATCCGGCCTGGTGGCTAACCTTTAGGGTATCCTGTATGAGTACTCCCAGGTAAGGCAGATGAACTTAGGGCGTGGATCGGCATGCGGAATTATGATGTTGTAGCTACTAGTGAGACTTGGTTGCAGGAGGGACAGGACTGGCAGCTCAATGTTCTGGGGTTCTGTTGTTTTAGACATGTTAGAGGGGGAGGTGTTACTCATCAGGGAAAATGTCATGGCAGTGCTCAGAGAGGATATACCAGAGGGTTCGATTACTAAGGCAATTTGGGTGGAACTGAAGGAAAAAAAAAGGGATGACTATGTTAATGGGACCATATTATCGACCTCCCAATAGTCAGCGGGATTTAGAGGAACAAATTTGTGTAGACGTAGCTGACAGTTGCAGGAAATATAAAGTTGTGATAGTCGGAGATTTTAACTTTCCACATATTGTCTGGGACTTCCAAAAGGACTGGATGGGATTGAGTTTGTCAAATGTGTTCAGGATAGTGTCCTTAATCAATATGTAGAGGTCCCAACTGGAGAGAATGTGATACTGGATCTCCTCTTGGGGAACGAGACAGGGCAGGTGACAGAAGTGAGTGGAGGGGAACACTTTGGATCTTGTTGTTATAATTCCATTAGTTTCAAGATAATTATGCAAAAGGATAGGATAGGACTGGTCCTAGGGTTAAGATTCTAAACTGGAGGAAAGCCAATTTTGAAGAGATTTGGCAGGTGTAGATGGGGATAGGTTGTTTTCTGGCAAAGAGATGCTTGGTAAGTAGGAGGCCTTCAAGAGTGAAGTATCAAGTGTATAGATGTATGTTTCCATTAGGATAAAAGGCAAGGCTAACAGGTTTAGGGAACCTTGGTTGCCTAGGGATATCGAGGCCCTAGTAAAGAAAAAGGAGGAGATGCATATCAGGTATAGGCGGTTAGGATCAAATGAGGTGCTTGAGGAGGAAAAGAAATGCAAGAGAACACTTAAAAGAGAAATCAGGCTGGCTAAAAGAGGACATGAGGTTGCTCTGGAAGACAAGGTGAAAGATAATCCCAAGGGTTTCTACAGCTATATTAAGAGCAAAAGGATAGCAAGGATGAAGAAAGAGGAGGAGCTTGCTGTCCTGAGGTAAACGAGGGTGGATAACTCCCCAGGGCCTGATGAGGTGTCCCCTCGGACTTTGGGGGAGGCTAGTACAGAAGTTGCAGGGGCTGTGGCAGAGATATTTAAAAATGTCCTTAGCCACGGGTGAGGTGCCGGAGGACTGGAGGATAGCTAATGTTGTTCTGTTATTCAAGAAAGGCTCCAAAAATAAGCCAGGAAATTATAGGTCGGTGAGCCTGATGTCAGTCATGGGTAAATTACTGTAAAGTATTCTGAGGGACAGGATATACAAGTATTTGGATAGACAGGGCCTGATTAGGGACAGTCAACATGGTTTTGTGTGTGGCAGGTCAGGTCAGGTCTAACCAAATTTATAGACTTTTTTGAGGAGGTTACCAGGACGGTTGATGAAGAGAAGGCGATGGATGTCGTCCACATGGACATCAGCCAGGCCTTTGACAAAGTCCCACATGGGAGGCTGCTTCAGAAGGTTAAGTTGCTTGGCATTCAGATGAAGTAGTCAATTGGATTCAACGTTGGCTTAGCGGGAAAAGCCAGAGAGTGGTAGTAGATGGTTATCTCTCTGATTGGAGGCCTGTGACTAGTGGTGTGCCGCAGGGATCGGTGCTGGGTCCGTTGTTATCATCTATAGATTAATCAAGAAAGTTAGGATGCATGGGGGTCATTGGAGAATTGGCTGTGTGGATTCAGAACTGGCTTGTCCACAGAAGACAGAGGGTGGTGGCTGAAGGGACATATTGGGGTTGGAGGTCTGTGAGTAGTGGTGTTCCGCAGGGATCTGTGCTGGGACCTCTGCTGTGTGTGATGTACATAAATGACCTGGATGAGTATGTTGATGGGTGGGTTGGTAAGTTTGCAGATGACACCAAGGTTGGTGGAGTTGTGAATAGTGTGGAAGACTGGTGACGGATACAGTGTGATGTAGATCAGCTGCAGATGTGGGCAGAGAAATGGCAGATGGAGTTTAACCAGGATAAATGTGAGGTGTTGCACCTTGGTGGGACTAATGTCAAGAGGCAGTACACTCTTAAGGGCAAGACCCTTAACAGTGTTGAAGAGCAGAGAGACCTTGGGGTACAAGTCCATGGCTCATTGAAAGTGACTACACAGGTAGATAGGGTGGTTAAGAAGGCTTATGGAATGCTTACTTTCATTAATCGAGGTATTGAGCACAGGAATCAAGTAGTTATGATGCATCTCTATAGAACTCTCATTAGGCCACATTTAGAGTATTGCGTGCAATTCTGGTCACCTCACCACAGGAAGGATGTCGAGGCTTTACAGAGAGTGCAGAGGAGGTTTACAGGATGCTGCCTGGATTAGAGGGCATGTGCTACCCTCTAATCCAGACCAGACAAAGGCCAGACAAAGTTGGGCTCTTTTCTCTGGCGTGGCAGAGGCTGAGGTGTGATCTGTTGGAACAGTATAAAATTATGAGGGGCATAGATAGGGTGGACAAGAAATATTGTTTTCCCATTATTGAGAGATACAATACCAGAGGGCATGCATTTGAAGTGAGGGGGGTAGGTTCAGAACAAATGTGAGGGGCAAGTTTTTTTTTACTCAGAGGGTGGTGGATGCCTGGAATGTGTTGCCTGATAGGGTGGTGGAGGCAAATTCATTTGGGGCTTTTAAGAGGGGCTTGGATGGGCACATGAATGAAGGAAAATGGAGGGATATGGACATTCTGTAGGTAGGAGGGATTAGCTATGTCAGCACAACATTGTGGGCCAAAGGGCCTGTTCTGTGCTTTACTGTTCTATGTTCTTTTCCTTTAATGTTTTGCATAAATGTGCAAATTACAAATGTGGACCACCAATACACGAGGAACCTTAAGAAGGTTACCTAGAGCAAACGTAAAAAATTCAATTAGTGTTCCCTTTCTGAACAGAGTCTTGGATGGAAGGTGCTAACATCTTCATGAGGTGAGTTCAGCCTGTTGGTCTGCCATCTTCCATCACCACCTTTATCCTTAAATAACCAGTCTGGTTGGGGCAGTGCACTGGACAACTAAAGCTCCAATACTGTCCATCATCAGGGTAGCAGGAACATCACGGGACTTCTCAATGTATTTCAGGATTGGTTAAAAATCTTCAATCATTAGTGTTATAAAGGCAAATGCAGAAACTAGTCTGCAAGAAATAAATGAGGTGAAGGACTGTGAATCCATTTGTGACACTTTTAATTGAAGCTTTATTGAAGTTTTCTCCTTAAACAGTATTATGGGATTTTTTTATGTCCATCTATCAGATAACATCAGCATGACCAGAAATACGTCAATCCTTCAGTACAGCTTGAAGGTTCATCCCAGGTTCCGTGCTCACATCCTGGAGAGTAGTTTGAACCCACAATGATCTGACCAACTCAACCTGGCCTGGAGATCAGCCCATGCACATTGCTTGGATTACTAATGCTCCAATCCAGTGCACAGAAAATGTGAGGACATCTGGCCACCAGCTATGATAAGAAGTGTCCTTTGCTGATTCCTAAAGACCATGTGAGGGACTTAGGACCATTTGAAATGCTTTCCTGTAAGACTGATTCACACTGCAGCAGACAGTGCATCAAAGGTTTGAGTGACAGCTGGATGTGGAGCTGGGTGTAGGATTGCATTGAAGACTCCATATTAAAGAACCCAATTGCTATCCTCATTCCCTGGACATTCCCCATCCATTCTTCTCTCCTTCTCCTCCCTATTCCAACCTGACCTCACGATTCCCAGCCTGCGCCTACCCAGACAATCCCTGGCACTGACCCTTGAAAGCCCCAAGACTCACCCCAGTGATCACTATCCCATGCCCGTACCAATCCCAGAGTCTGTCATCCTTAGCTCATGCCCCCACTGGTAACACCTTCATCTGCGCTTTAGAGTCCTGGTCCTTGGCCCATCCCAGTTCCTGAACCTTGCCCAGAGTCATACAGCCATGCCACTGCCTCACCAGGCTCCATTCTTTTAGCCGTGGGTTCAAACCTGGATTCCTCTACATCAGTGAGCTCTCAGGCTTCACCAGGCATTTCAGAATGAGGGGTATGGCCCAATATCTCACCACGTATTTGATGTGGGGACATGAATCATGTCCCATTGCCCACCCAAAATTGCTGCAATCCAAATTCCATTCTATACCTACTTGTTCTCTCTGAACTCTAAATGGGTGAAGGAGAGTACACTTATACAAAAGGAAATAAAGCAAATCTCCAAAATATTCACATTCATCCATCCTTGTGCCCACATTCAGCCCTGGCCTGCACCTACCAGACACACATCCCAACCCTCTGCTCCCCCTTAACCATGAAATTCACATTTCCCGCTCCTCCCTCCTCTGCAGAAGATGATGCTGTGCATTTCCACACTGACGTGCTCACATCACAGCGGTCATTCAAGTGTGACTGTTCCTCAGTATCCACATACATGGACCTTCCAGTAGAATCATTTTGGAACACTGGACAGAGGCACTGAGGACAAATGAAAGCAAGCTGTGATATCAGGACATCACAGACACCCAACTGACCCTGAAACTTGGCTCCATCCCAAAAGACGAGTGCATTTTTAGTTTACATTTAAGCTATCGAGACATGAACGTAACATTTGTTCTTAGAATTATTAATTGCTGCGTGAACATTGATATCAGTCTTTTGACACTTTGTTTATTATTAGCATTCTTAAATGATTTTATTTACATATTTAAGTGTCACTTCAGAAGAGAGGGCTTGTCAAAAACTGGACAGATGTGAGCCAAACTGCCACAATGTGTACTGGAGTCATTTCAACATTGTGATTCATATTGCAATTTTTAACTTTGATGACTTTTCACTGAGATAGTGTCTTCTATCCCTCACTGTCTACCGCCTAAACTCTGCAAAATTCACCATCAGAAACATGATCAGAAGTCTCCCACTCACTTTAAGAAGTTTTTTCAACAAAGTCTTTCAGTCTTCATTAGCCTGATATTCCTTCACCTTTTCCCTCCTATTTGGCAGTAAGTGAAACATGAAGTCAAGACTCCAAGAGCAGAAAATTCAAACTTCTTTGTACAAGAGAATGGAACCATTCAGAATTATAACTCCCCTCTGAAGAAACTGCTTTGTAAAAGCCTGCAAAATTCCTTTTTATCGTGAAACACATTTTAAAAATATTTCTGTGTTTGACATTACTGTATTTTTCCACATCAATTGCATCAGAATCTGTCACAAAACCTATCCTCAATCAAAAAGTAGATTTTCTTACCTGTCTGCGCAGAAATGCAGAGGAAAGCAGCCAGCATTAGGAGAACCAAGTGTCTGAATCCCATTTTGTACATGTTTTTCCTTTCAGTGAGAAAGAACTGCTTTTTCAGCTTCAGAACAAAAATGCACCAAACTCCTGGGACTTTTGAAAGGCAAAATTGCAGTGCAGCTTTTCAAACCAGACTTTGATCAACTTTGTTAACAGTCTGTGTAAAACCAAGAGCAGTTCTGGCTTCCCCCAGACTCTTATATATTTGGGTTGGAAATTTTACAGTATGAAGCTCAGTGACGCCTTGGAGCGAAGTGGATTGGGCGTGGATAATCGGGG
>JARFYF010000059.1:11827995-11838880 GCA_030265395.1 Rhina ancylostomus | reverse complement strand
GCAAAGGACCTTTGATTGGGACACATTTCTGAAAACATGGGTGTCCACCAGGAGGTGAGTACCCCACACCCAGGGATGGAATTTACCTGCACCAGGCTTCATGCTCCTTTTCTATTTTGTGCACAACTTGCACAGTTCTAATAATTCCAGGATTGCCAAGGTCAAGAGAGCACCAGATGCTGAAGTTTAACAGGTGGGGTGCTATATCCACTCTTCAAAGGAAATATGTGAAAAAATAATTGCATAAGGACAACATAGTTCTGATTTTCATTAGCCAGTGGCAGCCCATATGCAGACAATCCACTGCTGAGCCCAAGCACCAGGAAGGGCAGACATGGCCTCAAAGAATCATTCCAAATCTGTTAAAAAAGAAAAAAAATCGACCCCATCTTTCCCACATGACCTGTTCCTTCCACAGTCAACATATCCATAGACTCTACTCATCCACTTAATGTCTTCAGAGAAAGTGTCATACAAGGATCCCAAATCCTCAAAGGGAAACATGGAAAGCTCCACATTATGTATCCCAATGCTGGCAGCATCAAAATTAACCACCTAGAAACTATCAGTTCAGTTAAAGCCAAGAACAGTAAGCACGATTCAATTCTTATCAAAAATTCATTCTTGCATACATGTTAAGCTTTAAATAATTGACACAAGTCCTTTAATTTTCTAACTTTTAACTCCCTCTTGGATATCCTTCATTCAAGTATAGAAATCATACATCTTCAGTTCAACTCCAACCAATAACTCACTCCTGTGATTCCCTTCTGTGATGTTCAAACCATCCAACTCCTTCAATTAGACTCCTGCTATTCTATTACTCAGTAGATAAAAATCACCCCAGCCCTTTGTTGAGATTTCTGTCCAAATCACTCAGGTATCCAGTTCTCTACAAGTTAATTGCCCCGAACATCCTGATCTCAGCCATTGTGTCAACAGTTAACCTTAAAATCCAATACAAAGTTACTGTTCATTGGCCAGAAACTCTTGCTGGTAAGTAGGTATGGACACCGTCATTTAAGAGTAAAGTGGAGCTTGATTGTGGCACTCCCATGGCAAATAGTTTGCCACACTTAGTAGCTTGGCTTGCATACATGAAGACTGACCATTTCATAACCTGTGTGACCCGACATCAGCACCAATGGGAAGGGAGGGACAAATGGAAAGCAAACTGAGCAACCCATATTAGAGAATGGTTTGCACAGTAGTGGTTGATGAATACTTGCACATATCTAGAGTAGCAGGAAATAACAGGTTAATTTCTTAATACTGTTCAAGATGGCAACAGCACCTGCAAGTCCTTCCAGTCTCTGTTCTGCTGGTGGAAAGGATTGAGGGCAGTTCAATTGCAGGTGTGAAGGGCAGGATGACATATGTCCGCTCATTGCCAGCGACAGCTGCGTGATAAACCTTTCGTGTCAAGCACACCAAATTACTCACTCCCTGAAAGCTGAGTGGAATTAAGGACAGACTGACTTTCATCCAACGTCACAAACACCAAGGTCAATGGAGCCAATAAACTGCTCAGCAGTTTGAACATGCCCAGAGAGCACTGCTGAATTAAAGGAACCCCATCATTACATCAATGGACCTATATTAATCTGTTTTTGCGGTGTCAATTGTTGCAAGCATACCCTGCTACAAGTTGTGGTGATTTCTAGGTGCATACTCCCCATGGGAGCTCAAGCCTTTGACCTACAGTATAGATTGTAGTTTTGCGGCACATGGAGCCTTCTTGTTTCTTGATCTCCTTTTGGTTTTCATCCCACAATCTCTCTGGAGGACAAAGATACCTGAAAATCCCTGATTTGATCACCTGGCTTTGCTGAGACAGCCTGATCTAAACCAAAGTAGTACTTGAGCAATGGAGCACAATGCCTCTAAGGAAGACACAGGGAAATTATCCCCATCCCAGCTGCTACCCAGAGCTTTCTGCTGGTGGACCAGACCACCATCGCTCAGAGTTCAGGGACTACCAAAGCAATCACTGCAGAACTGTCATTAACCAGGAGTCAATAGTAAGGGGAAAAGATCAGAAATCTGTCTGCCTCAAAAAGAGTATTCCAAGCAGGAAGGTTCAAGATTCAGTCATTTTCCTACTTTGGAAGGGTGGATTGGGTATGGGCATAAGGCCCATCTACCCTCTCAGGTGGACATAAAAGATCACAGGATTATTTAGAAGAGCAGGGAATTCACCACAATTTCCTGACAAAAATTAATCCCTCCTCTAGGACTGGCCATTATCAGAATGCCATTTGCATGGATTCACTGCACAACTGGGTGAAACATCTCCTCCATTACCACAGTGAGTACACATCAAAAGCCCATCATTTGCTGCAAAACACTTTGAGACTTCAATCATCATTATTCCTTTCTGTTTCATAAGAATAGGTTAGAGCACAAGTATGATAAACCCCACAGCCTCTCAGCCTTTCCAAAGTTTAGTAACTGGGCTCTCACACAAAGACTTGGCCTTTCAGTCAGTTACAGCATTTTGGAGCAAACGCCACCTCCTTCAGGAGCAGAGATAAGGAAATTGAGAATTATAGAAGAATGAAAAGGAAGAAAAAAAACAGATAAAACCATACAAGCCCAAACCTATGGGGCTGAAAATGTGCACTTCTTTGTGGGATTTGTCTCTATGGAAGTTGGAAACATCCTTCTAATCGCTGGATTACATTGAACAAACACAGGTACAACAGAAAAGCCATTAATAGCATTATTGAAATTCTGCTCTTTGTCCTTTGCTATCCTAGAGGAATTATTCCCCCAATCCTGTCTACTTCAGTGATGCATGACGATTGCATTTTCTCTTGTCCATCAACTCTTCAATTTGAGCTCTTATAATTTAAACAAAGTGCATTGAGAAAAGAAGAACTGCAAACACTGAATTCACAGCACATCAGCCAATAATTGACAAATATAGAGGGTACCAGAGGTGAAAATGGAGTCAAACCTGCAACTCACTGACTCTACCCATATCCCCTGGTCAAGGAGTCTCAGTGACACTCTGGGACAGTACAGTCAATGAATTTCTTAAACAGGGAGACCATCGCTCTCTCTTTCTAAAGGGTCTCCCATTTATATTTGATTTCTGACTGACGCACAGTAAGCTAATCTACCTCAGATGGAGTTTCTTCAGTAAGTGAATCTAGTGTACACCGGTTGTGACATATAGCAAGAGCTTTGTTCTTAAGACTGACTTTGCACAGAATTACAATTGGGACACTGAATTACCTTTCCCCAATTATCCCTGGCTCCAGAGTGTGTACAGATGAAAATATATGATTAATGAGAGAAGAACAAATTGTTGAAGGATGACCATTTTCAGTGGGACACCTCCATTAGAGAAAGAGGGACCCAGTAGAAAAGTCTTAGATAATTTAAAAGAAACCAATAATTTGTCAACAACAACTTGCATTTATTGTTAAAGCTGCCCAAAGCACTGCATTGAAAGGATTTTATTTTTTTTTAAAAACAAAGGAAATAAAGGCAGAGGTATAGCTTAATGCAGGAAAGAGATGCTTTGAATTGATGGGATGATGGAAGGATGTGGACAGGGAGGCAAAGAAGATTTTATACTGGTTGAGAACTCCTTGGTTTGGAAAGGATGGTCTTCAATTCGGTTGTCTCATGAGCCTCCATGAGTTTAAAATTGCTGCTTGTCACCAATGCATTTTTTTTCCCCAACAACAGCAACCGAGACAGAATAAAGGACATGGATAGAACATAGAACAGTACAGCACTGGACAGGCCATTCAGCCCATGATGTCGGGCTGATCTTGATGCTAATTTATACTCAATGTCATCCTCCTGTGTATCATTCAGATCCCTTCATATCCATGTCTATTTAAAAGCCTCTTATACTCCACCAAACCACCTGCTTCCACTACTAGCCCTGGTAACCCATTCCAGCCACCTACCTCTGTAAACCCACCTTCTCCACCCCCCCCCAAAAAAACCTCCAAAACATGTCCTCTGGTGTTTGACTTTTCTACTCTGGGGAAAAGATCCTGACTGTCTACCCTATCTATGTCTCTCATAATTTAAAACCTCTATGATAAATACAGGTTCAGGGATGAATAGAAACACAGGAGATGGCAATTAAAACAAGATAATTGTTCTTCTAAAGTTAGGTTGGAAAACAGAATGTTGATTACACAGAACAGCTCCAGTCTGAAAACAGATGGGAGAATGGAAGAACATTTCCAAGTCTTGCTTGTTCCCATTGCAGAATCAGGAAATGTTTACACCAACCCAACACATGCAATTATTTGGCATTATTAACACCTAAAATGTCTCAAGGCACTTTGCAGAAACGTTATCTGACAATGACCTACATTACAAGGGCACATGCCCAAAATCTTCATTAAAAAAATAGGTTATGTCCTTGCAATGCTTGGGGAGAGAATGATAGTACTTAAGGAACAGGCAGCTGAAGGAAGAGTGGTCATGGGTGAAACAATGAAAATTGGGGATGCAGCTGAGGCAGAGAGTGGAAGGCAGAGATGGAGACTAAGTAGCTGAGAGAGTTCATGATAACTTAGATTGGATGCACTTCTGCAGAAAGAACTAGATGTACCAAATTGCCTTTCACCACTTTCTGAATTCCTTCCTCTTCAGATATTCATGCAAACAATGATTGTATAGCCTACAGATAAGGCCACTGGCTACTCTACACTGAAGGACAACTGAAATGCAAGGCTGAGACTGGTTTCATGGATTGTCTGATGCAAGACTACACATAATCCTTTTTAAGGTCAGATATTGAAATAGTGTTTGTACATAGGATGAGAAATGGCCTTTCAGATTCTCCCTCTCACATTTTAACCTTCTCATGCAAAGCTAGCCCACCTAATACCTTAACTCCAAAATATTTGTCTCCACACCCTCTATTTAAAGCATTTCTCACCCTTTCAACACAGATGTAACCATTAAACCTGGACTAAGAACTGAAAGTGTTTACTTCCTTCATGGGATTTACCTGTCAAAATATCCCTTTTATTACACTGGATTACATTGAACCAACATTAGGTACTGCCATTAATACCATTACTGGGTTTCTGCTTTAACCTTTGATTTCCAAGTAGTATTCCACCCCCCCCCCCACCCCCACCAACACCACCAAAAGAAAAACCCTACCTACTTCAGTGATGCATGAAGATTCATTAACCCTTCAAACTTTGAGATTTTCTGACAGTTGAGAGAAGGTGTCCCTTGTTTTCAGCTTTTCATGATCTGACAACAGGACTCCACCACCTTTAACCAGGATCAACCAGCCAGCACTGAATGGGAGTCTGTCAGCCCCTCCCTCTGGAATGGGAGCCCATGCAACCCCCACTTCCTTTCCCTTACACTGGGAGAACATCCCGCATCACCCTTTCCTTCCCTTCTTTGCAGTGGGAAACCCACCACTCCCAATCCCCTTCTTTGCAAATGGGAGTCCAACTTCTACCCTAACACCCTCTTTACTCCACCCCCTCAGTATGGGAGCCCAGTCCCCACCCCAAAACACCTTCTTCCCACTGCCAGGTGAAAACCCAGCCCCAACACCCTCTACCCCCCCCCCACACTTCTGATCCCCCTCAGAATGGGAGCCCGACAAACCTCTTCCCTCAGAAGGGGAGCCCAACACCCTGTTCCATGACTTTTCCCTCAGAATGGAGCCCAGTATTTAATTTAAAAATAAAATCACAAAACATGTTCTCCAATTCAGCAAACCATACTGCTGTTTGCTAGAAGCATCCAGGACAAGAGTTACCAGGTTACCAGTACACTCAGTGCTGACAGCCATGAATTGTTTAGGATCACACAATATGACAAAGTGCTGAGTGTTTGGATCAGAGCTTTATTTAGTGCAAGGCCTACCTGGCTCAGATGGGAGCATCAGTTTAGAGATAGTATCACCTGTTGAAAACTGGGTGATGGTTATAATTCACCTTAAAGAGAACACACAGTCAACCACCAGCTGAGAGCCAGCATTTATAATCACCAGCAGACTGCATCATTAATTCCCCCAAGGCAAATTGTTCTTTTCCCACTTTGCTTGTTAAATTGCACTTATTGGTCAAGTGAATTTGGTACAGATGAAACTTGGCCTAACTGGGTATCGTTATCATTGGGTCCCAGCAACAAACTCGGATGACAGTAAATCTGATGACCTAATGATTGAGCCACTTATCTGTAGCTGGCAGCAGCTGTCCTGTGTCCTTCGCAGATCTAATATCAATCCAGCAATAGCTCTCTCCAAATGAGTGGAAAATTTGCTGTCAGGCTTTTAAACCTTTCTTGGGGAACCATATTCATACCTTGCTCTTTGCTCTAGGGCCACTTTGGGGAATATGAGCCCTTCCCAGTGATTCCTGACAGGTTATATTACCAGGGACCTTCTCACCATTGCAGAAATGTAAAAGACCAATGGTTATACTTCAATAGGACCCTCTTGCAAGAAATTTGAGGTGGCTGTCTCCAACTAGCAGCATTCCTTTGGATTTTTGTGCCGGAAAGGAGTAGCCTTTATTCCAAGCTGGTCATCACCTTACATCCAGGCAGAACCTGAATTGGAGCTTAGGAACACACAAAGCAACTCACCTCCAAGGTGACAGCAGAGAAAAGGATCCGAGATACATCAGAAACTCCATAGTTTAAGTAGTGAATGGGATAAACAGTGGGATTAGTGTAAATGGTGGTCAGCATGGATTCCATGTTGTGCAATTCTATTACTATGAGCTACACTTTGATCTGTCGAATGGCAGATTCTCTAATCAATTTACATCACTTCAATAAGCCAAACTCTTTGAAACTGAAATTCCATGGCCAGAGAGCTCATTTGGATGATTGACCTTTAGTGAAAAGCATCGTTGGTTACAGGTAAGGAATCTTCCCACACTATAGTTGCTGCTGACTGAGTTTTGTGTCGGGAACTGGTTCTCCAAATACATCCCAATAACCCCGTATTAAACCACACCTACTATTCAGAGACACAAGAGTCTGCACGTGCTGGAATCTGGAGCAATAAACAATTTCTGGAGGAACTCAGTAGGTTGAGCAGCATCTGTGAGAGAAAGAAATTGTTGATGTTTCAGGTTGAAACCCTGCATCACGACTAAGAGTGGAAAGGGGAGATAGCCCCAACAGGACTAAGAGTGGAGAGGGACCATCTCCCTGTCCTGATGCAGGGTTTTGACCCAAAGCATCGACAACTCCTTTCCCCCCACAGATGCTGCTCGACCTGCTGAGTTCCTCCAATAGACAGTTTATTGCTTTCCTATGTCGAGTTTATGATTGTTGGTTTCAATGATGTTGCTGGAGATGTCCAGTGCTTTCATTGAAAGTCGAGCAACAACCTCTCCTTCCCCACACAACCCTTTACTTTGTGGCACCTTCCTTCTTGGAACAAGTTGACTCTGACTGGATGCATTTCTCTTGGCACTTGTAACCCTCTGCTGCATTCGATGACCAACTGCCACATCACTCTCATTCAGTGAACAGAAGGCTCTAACCTCAATGAATAGTCCCCTGGCTAACTTCCTCTCCTTCACCTTCATGACTACAAATCAAATGCTGTAGTGACTGAGAAGTTGAGAATAGACTGGGGACTAAACCTGGGGTCTTCCTGCTGTGTTCAGTCCAGGCCTACAGAGACATTGAGGGCATCTGTTTCTTTTTTTGCCTTTTTTTTTCTCATTAATTTCTTTTTTGCGATAATTTTCTAATCCTCCTTTCTTCATTACTTTGTTCTCTGTACTCACTCTACCTCTGACACTATCAGAGTTTTCCTGTTCCATCTCTTGTGTTTTCTTGCTCCGTCATGTCTTAAATTCTCTCCTTCTCTCTGGCTATAACTGAATTTAAAACACCTGGTCATGTCCTCTTGCACCTTCCCTGATTGGAAGGCAACCAAGTTAATTCCAGGGACTTTGGACCAGGGAGTTAATTCCACCCATCACATTTCTTTATTTTCTTGTGAAATAAAAGGAAGCCATTCAGCCCATTGAGTCTATGACAGCTCTCAGACCTTTCCTATCAGTCACATTCCCCCATTTATTTTCATGAAACCTATTCTCTCTGACATGCCCAGCAACTTCCCCTGATTCTCCATCCACTCACCTAAGCCAGAGGTACTTTACAATGGCCAGTTAATATATCAACCAGTATGTCTCGGGGATGTAGGAGGAAATTGGAGCACCCCGGGTGAAAGAGGGAGAATGTGCAAACTCCACACAGACGGGAAAGGAAGTCTGGATGGAACATGGGTTACTGGAGCTGTGCGGTAGCAACGCTGACAGCCATGCCATTGTGCCACCCACTGACGTCCTGGCATCCTTCTTGTTTACAGGGAGGGCTGGAGGAAGGAAAGGAATCGGATGTGCATGTGTGGTCCTGGGGACAGCCTTGGAGCTGAGTGATTAGGAGCAGTGGGAATGTCACAATGAGGGATCATTGGGACAGGCATTCTGGCATTCAGGGGACCAGCAGCACATCAGGGGGTGTTGGGGGTGGTGGTCTGCATGTACTGCAGGAAAGGGCTACAGGTCAGAAGATTAGAGGTATAACACAGTACTGGAGGTGGGAGGGTGAGAAGGCCCAACTATAAAGGTCAATAAGTCTTGTCTTTCTACTTTATCTTTCATTCATATCTTTACCACACTCTTTCACTTGTCTGCACACCGTTTCACTTCCCGCTATCAGCTCTGTCACAGATCCTTCCTTTTGCGCTCTCTCACTGCCCCTCCTCCTTTCACTGTTTTACCTCTAACTTCTGATGAAAAGCCACAGACTCTGTCTAACCTGCTGGCCACCGTGTTTTCTATTTTAAATTATTTACCTGGAAGCCTCCCATTTTGAGAGGAAAACACCTGCTCTCTAACAGCTGGCGGCCTCCAGGACAACCTGGTCCCTCACAATGCCCCTCCAGCGAGAGTGACTCACAATAAGAAGTACCCAGTCCAATTCTCCAAACAATACAAAATATTTTTGTGCTTCACTCATGGAAAAATCAATTTTTCCATTGTGAAATGCTGAACAAGAACTTTCATTCAATTAAATTTCCAGGCAATTAAGACTAAATAGGTGCATGGTTAGCTCCCTCTGATGGGAGCAAGTGTAATTACAGAGCAGAGCTGTTACATAACAACATCTTTCGCAATGCAGCTTAATTAATAATTAATATACTCATCTCAATTTCTTCTCTGTATTGTTTTGATGGGGGTGTTAACCCACTTATCTTAACATTAGTTAACACTTCTGTTCAAGTAGCTGACAAGGCATTTTATACACTGAGTAGGTGCTAGATGGTGATCTTAAACATTCCTGTCAAAGCTAGTGTTGCACAGAAAGAATATTTCACTGCTTGATCTGCTACTTTGTGCAGTTTCTTTTTTAAAATTTGTTCACAGACTGTGGATGTCACTGACAATGTCAGTGTTTATTGTCCTATTCCTTATTGCTTTTTCCTTATTGCCTCAGCACTGAGAATAAGCTAGAATCAATCACACTAATGGACGTGGAGTGGGTGAGGATGGCATAACATGCCAAATGGAGGCCTTTAAGAAAGCTAATGTGAGAAACTTCAGAGCACTTGGAGAGATTAGTCTGTTGAGATCCTATTATCAACAACACACTCTAATGTTGTTATTACTAACTGTTGTATTGTTAACTAGTGGTGTAATTATTAACTATAATCAACAACACACTCTGGTACGAGTGCACAAACAACAAAAATGGCTTCTTACACCGATCTGCTCGTGGATAATTCATTATTCTCTTCCCAGCATCTCACCTCTTCTGGTAGATCAAGGGAACGTTGAATGGAATCGTTTTATATTAGTTCATGTTGTTCTGGTTCTTTGTTCTGAGCGAGAATGAGGATTTCTGATATCACTACAGGAGCTGGTCTTTGTGGCTTAACTGTCATATTACTTAAACATTGGGAAACTAGCTGTATGATGCAAAACCATTATTGCTTTTCTTTAACACCCTGTCAACATCAAAGGTGTATATTTTACAATGTAATTCTCAGATGCAGCAGCTTCAATAAATTCCGTGGAGCAGTATGTCTAATTGTTTCCTTTGTCACCTGAGGGATTCTCTTGTCCTGGTTTTCTTTGCTTAACACTTCGGCTCTTAATTTTCTTTCCTGCTGTTCCAAAGCTTGATTGTGTACCGAGGTTGTATTTTGAAGATCGGGGGAGTTGTTCCTGGGGACTGGCTAATCACTTATCCTTCAATCAACTGTACTGAAATTATCATGTTGATCATTATCCAGTCATTATTACATTGCTGTTGGTGAGAGTTCACTCTGCACAAACTGACTGTCTTGTTTCCTATCTCACAACAGTGACTACACTTCTAAAGTACTTTATTGTAAGTGCTTTGGCACAGTCTGAAAGGGATCTGAAAGGCTCTGGAAATGCAAGGTTTTTTATTAAAGTTACAATCTTCAATGCATCTGGCAGCTCCCACAGTCCATTGAGATTAAAATGCTTTTTCCAACATTCATTCCAGATTCCCTGTTTTAATGTTAATGTTGCTTAATCCTCTCTCTTAATATCAATGCTGCTACTCAGTGCTGCCCCACACTGGTTGAGGAGATGAAGATTTTTCTTTGCTTTCCTTCTAAGTGTGAAGGAGAAGAAAAGCCTTTTCCTTCTCAAGCATAACCAGGCCATTCAGTCAAGTCCCTTTCAGATTTATTTTAATGACTATGCCCAATAAGCTTAACCTTTTCTCCCTGTGTCTAATGGGTTTCCTCTGGGTGCTCCGGTTTCCTCCCATATTCCGAAGACATACAGGTTAGGAAGTCGTGGGCATGCTATGTTGGCGCTGGACGCGTGGCGGTGCTTGCAGGCTGCCCCCAGAATACTAAGCAAAAGATGCATTT
>JARFYF010000059.1:11722547-11733807 GCA_030265395.1 Rhina ancylostomus | reverse complement strand
TTCCCCAACATCAAAAGACTTAAGGTGGTTCAAGAGGGCAGCTATTTCCGGAGATGAGTAATGAATGCAACCTTTCTAAAATCTCTGACATCTCAAAATCATGTTATTAAGAAAAACTGGGGCAAGTATTTAATCCAAGATTGGTTGGCAACTGTGTACATCAGTCAGGACCAGTATAAAGGCTTGAATTAGGGTTTTCAATATTTTATACGATTGTGCACACAATTGGAAACTATTGGGAATTTTGTACTCCATTGTAGGGATAGCTCTAGTCATTGACGCCTTAGATCTCATTCAAGCATTTATCATCCAATAATGTGTATATTGTTTACATGTGTGTTACTTAGCTGCTGTAATCAGGATTTTAATGGGTTAACACATTCGTTTTCTTTTTTGCTATGTCAGATCACCTGGCTGTATGTACACTTGCTCACTCAGGAGAGGTCAGCATGTCTCTTCTCGTCTGTTTACAAAGCAGTTATGATTTCACTTCCTAAAATTATTATTGCCTCTGACTGAACTTATGGGCAAGGAAGATTAATGATAAACTCATGTTAAAAAAAAATTATAAAACATCAGGGCTGGCCCTAGTCCACGTTGCAAATCTCATTAAGGTAAATTTTCATATCTAAGGACTTGGGAATTAAAAAGAAACATTTAACTGCTTAGAAATAGGAATTTCTGATAAAGTGTTTCTAAATTTGCTTCTCTTTCTTTCACTGAATAGAGACTTGATCAAATTATTATAAGTATATATACATACAAGGCATATGTTCCCAGAATGGCAGTGACCTACATAATGATTTGTCCCGCTGCCTCCTCATGTATATGCAATAAATTAAATGTCAAATAGGACTCCATGAATGAAACACATGTACAATCCTGAATGAAGTCTGCAAAACTCTGTTGGTCCAATATTACTAGCAACACAAAGACAAAATGCAAACACAAATTCTACCCACAATAAGATCTCAGTGCAGTGATAAAAGACTTAACATCCACACAATGCACTGCAGTAATAATTGGTGACTTGTGGTTTTCTGCGAAGGCTTTTTCCTCCCTCCTTTGTCAGTCAATGCTGTTTATACAGATCCAACCCTCCCTGCCAAACCTGACACCTTCACACGGCTGCCTGCAAATAACACGCCCACAGATCCATAACAAGGTTTCAAAAAAAAGGACACTGGCTGAACTCTGGCTGAACCTGGGAGGCTGATCCATTACAGCTCTCTTGCTGATAATGGCTGGGTTCAAGGCAGTGTCAGATCACCTGGCTGCACGCACGCTTGCTCGCTCAGGAGGGTTCAGAATGTTCAACTGTCTCTTCACGCCTGTTTACACAGCAGTTACTGTATGGCACTGCTCAGAGTGCATGGCCCTTCATGGAAGTGGCTTTAAGCTTCCCATTGCCAAGTGAAATAGCTCTTGTTACACGACTAATCCTAGTACCAGTACAGTGAAAATGTACCAGAATCTAACCCACAAACTTCAAAAAAAAGACTTGATAATAGCACAAGAAAACAGTAAAATTCTTTAACTAGGTAAAATTCCCATAACAACAGCTAAGTGGCACAATTGTAAACTATATTGATGTTATTAGATGATAAGTTCTTGGCTTCAACATTTTTATCGTGTTGCGAACCACACAACTCCACTATCTGAACTTGGCTGTTAATCAGATCATTAGGCAAAAGAAGGAAGTTGAGAAGATTACTTTCAGTTCAGCGTACATCCATGCCTTATATTTGGATATCCTCGTTTGTATGTTATTTTAAAACTAACAGAAACTCACATTCTTAAGTTCTAACTTCCTCAAAAATGTTTCCTCTAAGTGATGCACAGAAAAGCCTAGGCCTAGGGTTGATGTTGTATAACTGACTTGGGTTGTTCTCAACCATCTGACATGAAGAAATCCCTGATGAGCTGTGAATGTAACAGGTGTTAGCCAGTAGCTATTTTTCTCCTGGGTCAGAAAGCTCTGGATTTATTCTCTGAAGAGTTCAAAGTTCTCCCTTCCATTAAAGTTAATGAAGCCACTCTAAACTAACTTGGAGTATGCACTACAGGCTATCCCTGGGTTACAAACACCTGACTTATGGATACTCATACATGCAAACAAGCTCCCATAATATTTCAAAATTCAAAATCAACTTAGACGTTTGCCACCTGAGACAGCCTGTACTTAATATGAAAATTCAAAGAAATTTAGTGCAGGATTAATGTATGCATTTAAAAGTATAATCTTCAGAGCTATTGATTAACAAGGAATAAACTGTTTTAGTACTTCTTATTACGATAATAAAATTGATTTGTAATAAATTACCAGAATGAAGAGGAACCAAAGCCAATTCCCCTGATACAATAACCGCATCAATATTCTCCAACCTAGCAATGCCTCTCCTTCACAGATTTCACTTGTGCCACAGCAGGTTTATCTGTTCCATTCTCACCAACTTAACTTGGAAAAGGGGAACGTGGCACTTGGTGGCAATGTAAACCATGAACAGCAGTTGAAAGTTTTAATGCAATATTGCTTCACTAAAACTAACACTACTAAACAGGAATACCTTATGTCAATGGCAAGCAACAAGACTGTACAGCTTTGCATCCTCATGTCAGGGTTTCAAAACAGCTTTGATAAGATCCATATCTTAATGTGAATTAAGGAGCAAGTTACTGTGAACCAGCTTTGGTATTAACAGTATTAAGTTCAGCTACCCTTATGTGAGCACATGAAAAAGCGTAAACATATCTGTTAGTAGTAGAACAGAGACTGCTTCAGCAGAGTGTTATGGGGAGGTGGCTCACAAGTGTTAGGTGCTCCAATTCTACAATACAATAACGACAATGTAAAAACAGCTAAAAGATTTGCACTGTCAAAGACCTCAATCCAACATCGAAGGAGATAAAGGGCTGGATTCACTGTGGGACAAATACAAGTCAGCAGTGGAATTCTGTACAGCAGGAAGTTTATGTCAGGTGCCCACTTCATTTTGTAAAACCAAGATCCTTAGAGTGAAGGCAGGCAAGGAAATCCTTTCGATTCCAAGTCATTCATGGTCAAATTGCTTACTTGTGTAGGGTGTACTTGGAACTATATTGAGCACCTTCAGCATTATGATGGAGAAAAATGGGTGTGGGGGGTAAAGATGTTTTTATTTGTATGTCCACATCTTCAACTGGATAACTGAAATGGTCTAAATACACACATTTTCAGGTTTCCGTTAATATTATTTCAAGATCACTGAACAGGAAGATTATCTTCCAGTGGGCAAACCTGGTCAGGCCAGTTTATCTACCCTTCACATTACAATTTCAGATACTCTTTTAAGTACTCCATGTAATGGCTTCCAAAATTCATCCTACTGAGGGCATTTGGCACTGAAGCTGTAATTCAGACTCTTCAACTAGATTCCAGGATTCATCACCAGACATATTGGTGCTACTTCCACAGAACCATTTATAACCAACTTAGTGCAAATGTTTTCTGGCAATGTCATGTCTCAGTTAATTGCTACATGGATTGTAGAAACGATTTCACCTACAAATAAAACAAATAATTTGGCTAGAGAAGAGAAATTTGAGATATTGTTGGAAATAGTTGTCAACTGCAATCAATATTAGCCCTTGAGCAAGAAGCATAGCCCAATTCTGTGGTAGGATACTCACTTCTGACAAAAGCAATAGGTTCAAACCACATTCCAACAATTGGGGGCTGTTGTACTGTGAGGGTTCACACTTCAAATGAGAACTGCTGTTTGACTACACTAGCTCAGTTGGTTATCAAATATTTCATTGTTCTTATTTGATGACCAAAGGTGAATTCTCAAAATTGTTTTTTTTTAATTCATTTTTGGGACCTGGGCATCACAGGCAAGGTGAGTATTTACTGTCCATCCCCAACTGTCCTTTAGAAGGTGATGAGCCATCTTTCTGAACTGCTGTTCTTCTTGTGAAGATACTCTCACAGTGCTACTAGGTTGGAAGCTGGAAGATTTAGACCTAACGACAGAGTACTGGATATATATTTCCAGGTCTGGATGGTGTGCAGTTTGGGAGGGAAACAACTCTTCCCTTTTGAGTTTCACACACTAACTAAACTACTTTGTCTCTTTCCTAAAGAAAACTGCTTACGACACCATTTGAAGTGTGCAGCAATATTATGTTTTCCTTTCCTTTCTTGGGAATATAGGCATCATTGGCAAATCCAGCATTTATTGGCCATGTTTATATACTTGAAAAAGTGGTAGTGAGCTACCTTCTTGAACCATTGCTATTTAGTGAAGGTCACAAGATCATAAGACAAAGGAGCAGAAGTAGGCCATTCGGCCCATCAAGTCTGCTCTGGCACTTCAGCATGAGCTAAACTATTCTCCCATCGAGCCCCAATTCCCGGCCTTTCCCCCATATCCCTTGATACTTTGACTAATTAGATACCTATCAATCTCCGCCTTAAACACCCCCAATGATCGGGCCTCCACAGCTGTATGTGGCAACAAATTCCATAAATCCAAGACCCTCTGGCTAAAGAAATTTCCTCTCATTTCTGTTCTAAATTGGTACCCTCTAATTCTAAGACTGTGCCCTCTAGTCCTGGACTCACCCACCAAGGGAAACAGCTCAGCCACATCTGCTCTGTCCAGTTCTTTCAATATTCAAAATGTTTCTATGAGATCCCCTCTCGTTCTTCTGTACTCCAGTGAGTACAGTCCAAGAGCCGACAATCGGTCATCACACGTAAGCCCTTTCATTCCAGGAATCATCCTCGTAAATCTTCTCTGAACCCTCTCCAACATCAGTACATCCTCCCTAAGATAAGGGGCCCAAAACTGCACCCAGTATTCCAAACGACGCCTCACCAGCGCCCCACAGAGCCTCATCAACACTTCCTTACTTTTATACGTTATACCTCTCGAAATGAATGCCAACATAGCATTCGCTTTTCTTACTGCCGATAATTAAATTGTTCTTTCAAAGCACATGTACAGGCCCAATGGGTTGAATGCTGTAAGATTCTATGATTCTTATTGGCCAATAAATGAAGCATGATTATGCACAGACAATGCCTGGTCTAGCAGTAATGTTTATTTTCAATGAATAACCATACACCTGATATAATTCTCTGAAATTGAAGGCACTGTAATAAAAGGAAATGAGTCAGAGTGAGTCAGGAGCAAGATACAGTGCTTTTGCTTCTTTTAAAATTTGCATTTGAATTACAATTTACGTCATTCAATAGAATTATATATAGTCTTGTATTTAAATTAATTACTGCTGAAATTCTCCAGATTGTCATCAAGCAGTGTAACAGTCAATCAGACAATGAAAGTTTTATGCAAGAAATATTAATCATTGAGCACTTATGGTGTCATGGTCTTAAAAGACTTAATACCTTAAGGGAAGTTTGGTGATTATTTCTTGTAAAAGTTCAACTGAATGTAATTCGGGTCATCACATTTATGGTCCAATTAATTGCATGTGCTATGATGTTAGCTGCAGATGTGTTGAAAAGAAAAGTCAGATTGTGGCTTTACTGAGTTGGCAAAATGTACTTATTAGGCCTGTTTGGGGAAACTGCCCTTTGGTCCCTTCAGACCAGGCAACAACCTAAATTTATAAACTCTGTTCCTTTCTCCACAGATTTTGTTTGACTTGTTGAGCATTTCCAGCATTTCCTGGGATTTTTAGCAATCGGTGCAGGCTTTAAGCAAAAACCACTTAAAAATACAGCGGCTTGGGTTGAAAGGGACTAGTATTTCCAGTACACCATTCACAACCTGAGACATTCCCAATATGCAGTACAGATAATTAAGTACTCTTGACATTTGACATGTGTTTAATGTAGCATCTAATCATTCTTAGGGTAGGATCCTGTAGACAACAATGCAACAAGACCGAATTAGCTGTTTTGAGTAACTTTGCAGTAAATTAGACCACGACATGAAGGATAACCCCCTTGATTCTCTTCAAAGAGTTTAATGGGATATTTAACTTCCAACTTAGAAGCCAAATGATGCTTTAAGTTTAAATTTAAAAAAACTGCAGATGCTGGAAATCTAAAATAAATAAAAGAACAGAAAATGCTGGAAATACTCAGCAGGTCAGACTGCTTCTGTGGGAAGAGTAACAGAGTTAATGTTTCAGGTTGAAGATCCTTTGTTGGATTTCTAACAAAGGGTCATCGACCTAAACTGTTTCTCTTGCCACAGATGTGGCCTGACCTGACTGAGTATTTCCAGCATTTCCTGCTTTTATTTTATGATGCTCCAGCAACTCAGCAGGTCCTCAAATGTTGTACCAGGGTAGCTGGAGGAGATCTTGAAACTGCAACCTTCTAGCTCAGAGGTGAGAGTGCTAATCATGGAGCCATGTCTGATAACAGATGAGATGAAATTTGGGTCACAGTGCCAGCCACATTCCTCAAGCAAGGAGCACAAATTCCAAAAGTTTGAATACTCTGAACCACATCCTCGGATAATCGGATCCTTTCGAATACTGAAAGGCCTGGATAAAGTGGATGTGGAGATGAAGTTTCCATCAGTAGGAGAGTCTAGGATCCAAGGGCACAGCCTCAGAATAAAGGGATGTCCCTTTAGAACTGAGATGAGGAGGAATTTCTTCAGGCAGAGGTGGTGAATCTGTGGAATTCATTGTGGGATGCGGAGGCCAAGTCATTGAGTGTATTTAAGGCAGGGATTGATAGGTTCTAGATTGGTAAGGAGGTTAAGGGTTACGGGGAGAAGGCGGGAGAATGGGGTTGAAAACAAAATCAGCTGTGATTGAATGGTGGAGCAGACTCAGCGGGCCAAATGGCCTAATCCTGCTCCTATATCTTGTGGTCTTATAATTCTTCAGTGACCATACCAGATACCAATATTCTTGATATAGAGTATTGATATGATGATCTTTGATTATAGTCAACCAATGTGGTACTCAGATTAGCATTTTGTTAGCTTCCAGATTGCCACTCTACTGAGATCTTATATGCCAAGTGGTAATTCATTACTCCTGGATCAGTTACCAAGTCAGACAGATGTTTAGAAATTCATCCCAGTTGGTAGCTTTAACAAGCTACATACATATGACCTCATGTTCCATTCCAGCCACTACTCTACAGCACATTTAGCATTCCTGGCCAGGGCTGAATTTCTAGCCAGTATTCTTTCCCCTATGAAATCACTGGCAATTAATAGGCAAGTCAAAAACATTTCATCATTATTGTTGGATTTCATCAACTTTCTAGACACTGAGCTCGAAACAAAGAGCAAATGCTTTCATTAATAGCAGAAATTATTTTCTTCCAACTTCTTAATCTTTGATTGGTTCCAGCACAATGGTCAAAAGTAACGATGGAAACTTCCGTACAGGTAAGTAATCCACACCAAGGTGGGAATGGTCTGAAATCCACAAAGCTGTTGAAGCAGGCTAGTTTCATTGGAGTGTAATTGGCTTTTAAGAATGTAAGAACATAGGAAAAAGCAAGAGTATTATCATTCAGTAAGATCATGGCTGATCTTTTACCTTGGCGTCACTTTCCAACATTAACCCTGTATCACTTGATTCCTTAATACCTAAAAATTTATCAGTCCCTGTCTTGGAACTTCTCAGCAATTGAACCTCCACAGCCCGCTTTTCTGCCACCTGCCATTTTTCCAACTAAAGTTTAACACTTTGCATTTTGAACTATTAAATTTCACTTGCCACCTACTTCTCCTTGATGTCTTTTACTTTATCACACAGTATACTGCAGTTATGTTATGTGTAAATTTGGAAATTGTCCTCTATGCACCTAAGTTTTAGACATTAATTCTGATACCTGGCAAACTACACTGTATAGTTTGTTCCAGTCCAACCAAAAACCTTCCATTATCACACTTTGTTGCCAATGAGCTAGACAATTTTCTGTAATAGCCCTTTTGATCCCATGGGCCTTTCTTGATGATAAACTTTATCAAACACCTTTTGGAAGTCCACATTTCTCACATCATCTGCATCTCCCTCATCAAACCTCTCTGTTAATTCTATCATTAGTTCGATATAATCTACTTCTAATAAATTTATCTAGCTTTATCTAATTAATTCACACCCTGCTAAAGTGACTGCTAATTCAGTCCCCCATGGTCAAACTGACTGGCCTGTTGTTACTGTTATTGTATTGAACAATGGTGTAACATCTACAATTTTCCAATCCTCAGGCACAACCAATGAATCTATTGGCATTTGGAGAATTATAGTCAGAGACTCTGCAACATCACCTATCACTTGCCTCAACATTTTAATCTAAACAAGATGATTTAACCACTTCAAGTGGGAAGATGCTAGAATCTAGTATGAAGGAAGTGGGACCAGGGCAATTGGATCCTTTCTGTTACTTCCTTATTATTAATTACTAACCTAGCTGCAATATCAACTGCATCTTCCTTTGCTGAGAGTCCTGCAACATCTTCCTTTGTAAAGCACCCAACTATGCTCCCTACCTCTAATTAAATTTCCTTTTTGGTCTCTCATTGGCTCAGCTTACAATCATTTAGCTGTTCAGGAGGTACAGAAGCCTGAAGTCCCACACCACCAGGTTCAGGAACAGCTAGTTTCCTACAACCATCAGCTTCTTGAACCAACCTGCACAACCCTCACCCTACCTCAGCAGCCCTACGGACCACCTCTTGCACCACCATGGACTTGTCTTCGATTGAACCTTTGTTTTTTGTTTTGTACTAAGGCCTTGCTTTTGCATAGCCTTTTTTTCACTGTATGGTATAATTTTATTTGTAATTTACGTATAATTTATTTTCTGTATGTTGTCTGTACATAAGTGCCTGTGATACTGCTTCAAGCAGGTTTTTCATTGTACTGTACCTCACCGTCCTTGTGTACATGACAATAAACTCGACTTGACTTGAAACCTTTTGCCTTTTCCTGTGCCAATAGTATATTTTAGATTTCTTTTTAGGTTTGCTGCCAGCTTTTTTTTCATGCTTCCTCATTTCCTTTTCTATGTTTCCTCTGACATTTCTGTAATCAGCCTGGTCTCATGTGTTAACAATCTGGCATCTATCATGTCCTCTAATCTCTGTTCCAGTACATTCTAAATTTTGATGATCCAGTTAGCTCTGGATTTATTTTTCCAACCGTTCTCGCTCAAGTTAATGTACTTATACAGTAGCTAAAACACCTCTACCTTTTAGGCCTCTCATTGACAATTTTGTCTGTCAGGGTTTGATTCCACCAGTAATCATTTTGTTATTTACTCACCCCTGCATTCAAGCCTATCACCGATCTTCCCTTCAGTTCTTGTCTAGTCCCTTTTTCCATCTCTGTCCTTACTTAAAACCTCTAATATTTTTCCAACTCTGCAGACAGGTCATTAAATTTGCTTCTCCATCCACAGATGTCTGCCAGTTATTTAAATACCCAGGGGGGTACACTTCTGAATTTGGTTTAAGTCTACAATTTAAGACAATCTATCACATATGCTACAAGTTTTGGATATTTTCTATTTGCACTTTGTGCAAAAATTGAATCAGGAGTTGGACTGCAGGGTACATTGTGTCCAAAAAAAGTGCTTTTGTTCAAAGTCTTCTGTGTGACCTTACAATCTTGAACTAGATAGAACTTATTTCAACGTGGATTATAGCAGAGTAAGATATTGTGTTGAATTAACTTTTGGAAGTAATGATAATCGTGATAGGATGCGTGGTCAGGAATTCCAATGCAAGAGGAATCTGTAGCTAAGTAGCCATTTCAATTTGTTGTTCAACAATTTTAATAACCAGTTATCATCTTAACCAGATTCTGTTTGTTTTTTTTCCCAGCATTGTGCTCATTCATTTAATACAAAACATGAGCTTCCACTGAAGATGCCAAAGCTGATCTTGTCAGGTGTCTTTTTAACTGTGTTGTCTTGGTTGCTCCATTATGAAGGAGACGTCCTCAACCTGGCCTTCTGGGACTAATACAACCAGAGGCTGAGAGGTGCCATACTTCTCCTTCCCTTATGCTGTGTCTGTAGTGCAGCATTCCCACTGCATGCATGAGAACATAGTTATACATTACGGAAACAGGCCCTTTGGCCCAAATCGTCCATGCCTACCAAGTTACCTACCTGAGTCAGTCCCATTTGCCTGCATTAGGCCCATATCCCTCTAATCCTTTCCTATCAATGTACCTGTCTGAATATTTTTTAAAAGGTGTAATTGTTCCCACTTCTACCACTTCCTCTGGCAGCTCATTCCATTTTCCCCACCACCCTCTGTGTGAAGAACTTACCTCTCAGTTCCCCTTTAAATCTTTCCACTCCAGCCTTAAACCTACACCTTTCGGTTTTAGACTGCTCTACCTGGGGGGGCAGGGGGTGAAAAAACTATGCCATTCATCTTATCCATGCCCCTTATGATATTACATACCCCTATAAGGTCACCTTTCAGCTCCAAGGAAAAAAGCCCCAGCCTATCCAGTCTCTCCTTATAACTCGAGCCCTGCAGTCTCAGGAACATCCTTGTGAACCTTTCCTGCACCGTTTCCAGCTGAATGACATCTGAATGTGTGCCGTGATGGTTTGGAAACTGTTGTCTATTCATTTCATCTTTCTCAAGGTAGTTCACCACCTTTTCATGGACACTCGGGGATGGACAATTAAAGGTTAGCTAAGCTTGCGAAGCCCATACCCCTTAACTGAATTACAGGTCTTGATGGCAGTGCTTCAGGCTTCCATGTTTCATGTTCTGAGGAGTTTTACATCTCTTGAAGTCCCTCATTGTCTGGGACATGCCCTCTTCCCATTACTACCTTCAGGGAGGAGGTACAGGAGCCTGAAGACCCACACTCAGTGATTCAGGAACAGCTTCTTCCCCTCCACCATCGGATTTCTAAATGGTCCATAAACCCATGAACACTACCTCGTTATTCCATCTTTTTTGCACTATTTATTTATTTTTGTAATTTATAGATCCTTATGTCTTTGCACTATACTGCTGTTGGAGAACAGCACATTTCGCATCATATTGTCAGTGATAATGATTCTGATTCTGAGAAAGCTAGTTTTTCAGTTTTAATACTCTTCACCAAGACTCACAGTATAAACTGCCTTAAGTACACCCATTGACTTGGCCTCCACAGCCGTCTGTGACAATGAATTCCACAGATTCACCGCCCTCTGGCTGAAGAAATTCCTCCTCATCTCAGTTGTAAAGGGACGTCCCTTTATTCTGGGGCTGTGCCCTCGGACCCTAGACTCTCCTACTGATGTCCATTCTATTCAGGC
>JARFYF010000059.1:11709290-11722447 GCA_030265395.1 Rhina ancylostomus | reverse complement strand
CAAAACTGCACACAGTATTCCAAATGAGGTCTCACCAGTGCCCCACAGAGCCTCATCAACACATCCTTACTTTTATATGCTATTCCTCTTGAAATGAATGCCAACATAACATTCGCTTTCTTTACCGCCGACTCAACCTGGAGGTTAACCTTTAGGGTATCCTGCATGAGGACCCCCAAGTCTCTTTGCACTTCCAAATTTTGAATTTTCTCCCCATCTAGATAATAATCTGCCTATTTATTTATTTTTCCAAAGTGTACAACAGCAAATTTCTCAATATTGTAACTCATCTGCCATTTCATTGCCCACTCTCCTAAACTATCCAAGTCTCTCTGCAACCTTTCTGTTTCTCCAACATTTCCTGCTCCTCCAGCTATCTTGGTGTCATCTGCAAACTTAGCCACAAAACCATTTATTCCATAATCTAAATCATCGATATACAGTGTAAAAAGAAGCAGCCCCAACACCGACCCCTGTGGAACTTCACTAGTAACCAGCAATCAACCAGAACAGGATCCCTTTATTCCCACCCTTTGCTTTCTGCCTATCAGCCAATGCTCTACCCATTCTGATATCTTTCCTGTAATTCCATGTGCACTCATCTCATTAAGCAGCCTCTTGTGCAACACCTTGTCAAAGGCCTTTTGAAAATCCAAATACACGATGTCCACAGCCTCTCCCTTGTCCATCTTACTTGAGATTACCTCAAAAAATTCCAATAGGTTAGTCAGGCAGGATCTTCCCTTAATGAAACCATGCTGGTTTGGACCTATCTTGTCATGCACCTCCAAGGTCCACAACCTTGTCCTTGGCGATTGACTCCAATAACTTTCCAACCACCGACGTCAGACAAGTAAGGGTGTAATTTTCCTTTTGCTGCCTCCCTCCTTTCTGAAACAGATACTCCCACAACGCTGTTTGATTGCTGGTTCGAGGATTTAGGCCCAGTAACAATAAAGTTAATGGCAATATATTTCCAAGTCAACGTTTGTACATCTTGGAGGAAACCTGCACATGGTGATGTCCTAATGTGTTTGCTAAACTTGTCTTTGTTGTTGATACAGGTCACAGGTTTTAGAGATGTTGAAGTTGCCTAAATAAGTAACAGCAGTACATTGCATACTTGGCACACACTGTGGTCACAGAATGATGGCAGCTGAAGGAACAAATGTGTAGTTTTAGGGCAGTGGATGAGTTGCCAATCACGTAGATGGCTTTGTCCTGGATGACGCTGAGCTTTGTGACTATTGTTGGAGCAGCACTTATCCAGGTAAATGGAAAGTATTTCATGATGCTCCTGATGTGCTTTGTAAATGACAGATTTTGGCTGTCAAGAATGTACAAGCCGCAGCATACCCAGCCTCTGACCTACTCTTACAGCTACAGTATTTATGTGGCTGGTCCACCTGAGCTTCTGGTCAGTGATGCTCCCCAAGACACTGATAGTGAAAGACTTGGCAATGGGTATGCCACTGAATATCAAGGGTAGATAACTAGACTCTTTCTTGTTGGAGATGGTCACTGCTTGGCATTTTGGAGATAGTCTGCTTCACTGTCCAAGGAATTGCAAATGAAAGGCAAATATTCAGCAAATATTCCAACTTCTGAATTCATGATGGAAAGAAAATCATTGATGAAAAAGCTGAAGATGCTGCTGCTTCATCATGTCTTACAAACAGCTTGCCTAACTTTACCTTAGTTATTGCTTTCTGCTGTGGAATGCCTTCAGAGATGTGCTGAGCTGTGATGATTGACCTCCAACAACCCCAGCCAGCATAGTTTACACGCAGGCTCTGTACTGCAGGCTTTGAGAATCAAAGCACTTTCTTGGCAGAAGCAAACTCCAAATAAGCAAGCACAATTAATTATTTAGAAAACATCATGTTACTGACAACTCAAAGGAGCAGTTGGTTAGTTTAATACATCATTAACAAGGAAGAAGTTGTGATTTTTACATCACGAGTTTTCAATTCTGGCTGGGTATAAGAGGAAAGAAGAGTCAAGGGACTTGTTCTACACAGTGTGACCCTCAGATTTTAAAAAAAAACAATTCTTGGTAAAAGATTGGATCAAACTCAAATGAGGAGGATTGTGAGACAATAATATGCAGCTTTGACTTTGTCATATTTAGCTATTTTAATCTTTGGCTTTATTCTCACATCACGTCAATAGCTCTCACATCTTGTAAAGTGTGGAGCCCATCTTCCTTTGATAACTTATATTACTAAATTCCCTCACAAGCAAGAGGAGGTATCAAAATGGTTTATGATTATGAATATGAGAATGTGCCAAACTAGTAGAGAAAAAGGAAACATTAGAAGCTTAGTGACAGGAAACAAAGCATATTTAAAGAAATAGTTTTGCAAAACCTCTTGAAAATTTGGGGAGAGATGGCGACATGGTAGGAGTATTCAAGTTATATGATTACATGCCAGTAGTGGAGAGAAAACTGAGAAGCTTTTGGGGGCAGAGAATGTGTTGGGCAGAAGCAATTAGTAGGGCAAGGTTGGGGAAGGAAATCAAGAGAGCCATGATGTTTTGAAGTTAATGAAACTTGGACAGCATGATGTATATATGGGTGAGGTTGATGAGAGGAGAAAACTGAGGAGGATATGAGCTATAGACTTTTGGATAAGTTGAAGTGAGATTTCAAGTGATGAAGGCACGGACAAGTACAGCCAGAGAGGATGGTGCTGAGAACTAAGAAGTGAATTCATATTTCTGACAATAATCTTTGGAAGCTTTGCCAGATCCAAGTCTTCATGTTGGACTGACAATTGGAAACTGCAGCAACAGCCAGTGGATTTACAAAGTTGAGAGATCCTATGCTTCCAGATGATGCACTAGGAGAGGGATGCAAACGGTGAAGAGAAGCAGGTTAAGAAAGGGCTTAATAAGTAACAAAGGGATAAAGGAGAAGCCAAGATAATGTAGTAATTGTAGAGTGCCAAATTTGGGTAGACCCAGGCAAGAAAATGCATTGATAGAATGCAAAGAGGAATCTGAAAGTTAGAGGAACACTGAGGACAGTAAGGAGATGCAGAAGCAAAAGGGACAGGTAATAACTGACACTTCCACAAGATGTCACCTATGGCTATAAACTGTAGACTCCTACATCTGTCGATGGAACACAAACCAAATTGAAAGAAGGTTGAGATAGGAATCTAATTGTAAGGCAAAACAACTACTGCAGATTTTGGAATAAAGGGAGAGAGTATGACAAAACTGTAGATAGAGAAGATATGCTAATCTACATGCTTTCAAAACTCAAATCTGATTACACCCAATTCCTTTTATTTTTATTGTTCCCCTTTTACTTTTTGACTCTTGTAGTCTCTTGCATAATGGACCAGAGTCAATCTTTTCAGTTCAGACTGCACTAATTCTAGGGGTGAGGTTGTCCTATCATCAGGAACTAATGAAATTAGATCTATATTCTTTGGAGTTTAGAAGAAAAAGGGATGATCATATTAAAACATACAAGATCCTGAAAGGGCAAGATAGAGTAGATCTCAAAATATTTTCATTGGTGGGAAAACCTCAAACAAGTAGACACAGTTACAAGAATGGGGGCAGTCACTTAAAATTGCAGTATGTAGAAACCTTCTCTGGAAGAGTTGTTGAGGAAAGATCACTGGGAGTATTTAAAGAAGTAGATAACACTTTGAAAGATCATGGAATTGAGGGCTTTGGGGAACTCATATTTCTATTCATAGTCCTATTTTCTTATATTTTTAACTTTGTCACTACATGACTAGATGATAAATATCCCTCAGTGGTGCCCTTTTCAATATTATTATGCAGGAAGGAGATAGACAGATCGTGGCTGATTTGGATTGTAAATTCTAGTTTTCCAACATTACTTCATACCCTTTGAGAGCTAATAATAACCTCTTATATTTTACTCCTGTATGTCCACATTAGAGATTATATAATCTCGTTCTTGATTACCCCATTAAAAGAGCCTATTCTGTCAAATCCTTTTAATGTTCTAATTATCTTGATCAAATTAGATAAATTTGAGAAAATATTAACATAATTTTTTTTCAATTTGTCCACTCGTGCACATTAGCAGCTATAATGCCAGCACGAAGGACAGGCTCGTAATCAGTGTCTAAAGATGAAATGGTAAAAATACATATGTATGATGGAAGAAGAAAGCAGGATTATTGTCTATTATACATGAAGCACATCAGTTTGGTTGAGATCATCAGAGATTGACACGTTTCTGTAAAAATAAGCCCCCAGCAACGTGTTCAAAAGAAGTGGTGGGAAGAGGGGATGGAAAAAAAACTATTTTAAGTTTAAAACAAAATCATTGCCAGCTAATATCATAAAAGAAACAATGAAGCACGCTGGTACATAGCATATTAAGCTGCAGTTGATTAACACAATAGAATATTGTCTCTATAATTGTGGCTAGACTCCAGGGATACATGAACAGGCCAGTTTGGCAAAATTTTCATCAGATGTGCCTTTTTTTTTAAAAAGCACAGTTTGTTCTGATGCACACAAAGTGGTTCCTGTATGCTCTGCCTCTGAAGGCAAAGACTGGGACTCACTCCAGGAAGGCTTGAAGTTAGAATACTATATGGTTGAACATACATTAAATAATGGGTTCTTAATTAAGCTAGTTTACATTGCAGTTGCCATATGTAAACTAGGATTGTAAATTAGATACTAGGATATAGTATCTAATTGCTAGTATCTATACTAGGATACTAGCAAACCATATTAGATACTAGGATCTTTCCATGGCCAAACATTGGCTTTAACTGTTTTTATCCAATGCTTGAGCAAAGAACAGAAGGAACCCACTGAGAAACACATTGTGCATCCATTGGCTGTTTGGAATTTTACAGTTAGAATATGCAGATTATTTTGCTAGAAGGCTCTACATTTTTAATGTTGAAGTATATATGTAACATTATTCAACATGTCAAGAATGTAAAAAAAATTGTTACGGATCCACCATTATCTGATGGAGAAGCAGCTTTACACTTGGTGGAGAGATTCTTCATCAGACACCACTGGGGATCTCTTTTGAATGGTGATCAATGAACTCCAGCTCACCAACATTTTGTGAACTTCTCCCTCTCTTTCACTCCCTTAAAATCAGCATAGTTATACACCAGATCCAAAAAAATCAAATTCTATCTGGTATGTAATTTCAGTTTTTATTATTTCTGCTTTTCTTATTTTCAGGTTTGATACATCATTGAAGAGCAGCTCCAGAGTTTTCTCTTAAGTGGTTGCAAACATGTGCCTCAGATTACATTGTGATAACACAGTTAAGACAACTGCTCTGCCCAGTTAAGATCCTTCTTATAAATTGCTTCTTTACTGACAACAATTGATTGCTTCAAAGAAAAGGAATAATTGTGTTGCGCTGGCACAATTCAAGCACAGGGATCCATTAAACCACTTGGATATTTGTGGATGTTGCAATCTCATGAGCCAGTTGTTTATGTGAAAAATTTATCAGCTCAAAAAAGGGAGACAGAAGGCTAGTTCCATCCAAAATTCTTGTCACTGCCCCCGAAATAAAGACAATTTTATATTCCTAATACTGGAATTTCAGGGTTTCTTGAACTAACTTGAGATGTTACTTGGGCAGGGATCAAATAAGGAAATTAAAAAAAGATCACCAATAGGAGAAATACAAAGGTAGGGAACCAAGGAAATGATGGCTACTTTTCAATGAATGACATTTGAGGCTTCTGGAATCAAAGGTCTCATGCAACCAGCTGAAGAAAGCTGTAAAACTGCTAGTAGGACAATTCCCAGTAATTTGACATTTGGTTTGCTGCATCAGAAACCAAAGCTCTGCCAAAATTATATATACTGCAACAGCATTTTTGGCTACTTGCAGTACAGTTTGATTCAGTTACTTTGATCTCATATCAGGTTGAAAACATGTGCCTCATAGATTACATTGTGCAGCCTGCAATCTCACTGGAAAGGGGTAGGACATTCAATCCTTTGAGCTTTTTCTTCAACTCAATGAAATTATGACTGATCTGTATCTTAAACAAATTTGGTTTTCTAGGTTCTGTAACTCTTACTAACCATATCTAACAAAATCTCATCACACTTCCTTTAATGTCTGGAGCTATAATTAAAATCATAAGAGTAAATAATTTTAACTTCTTTTCAAAATTAAGGTCTGATTGTCATCCAGTTCTCATCTTTCTAATTACTTTAAAACTCTTTCAGATTGGTAGCACTGCAATAATATAATAAATTAAAAAGGTCCATAATGCAGGAGAACAAAGCTAGGTTGATTAAGCAAAAGTTTTTTTATTGGAAGCACTGAGTTTTAAATTATGTTTTATGGCAGTGCAAAATTGAAACAATGAAGTACATTTATTTTGGTGATGGAAATGCTTGTGCCACGTTCACTAAGGTCAAAATCCAGGAAAACTTGTGAAAAGGAAAACAAGTTTACTCAGTCAGGCTTACAGTGGAGCTGCATTGAAATCACGGAACTGGAAAACGAAAACCTCCCCATTTCAAGGATAATGTAACAGCAGCTTAATAACTTGCACGGTTTGAGAATTCTGGGAAATAATGAGCTACAGCAGAATGCATGAACATTTCAGACCCTTGAGTATGTGAATGATATATCTGCATCAGAAAAGACACATAAGAGGAATATTAAGGCAGAAATTACCAGACTGATATCGACAAAGATAAAAAAAAATCAAGATAGAGATTTATTGTCAGAAGCCTGGATCAACTTATTTAGGAAACATTCTGGCAAGCAAAATTGTTCAATATGGAACTGTGATGCAAATTCAGCCAAATGACCTTCAAAAGTCTGAACAATTGCATCAGCCATTATTCAACAATACGTAGACACAAAACATTCAGATGAGTTAAGAACCACCAAGTTAGGTCCAGATCGCAATGTTGAGAAACTGGAATGGACAATTAGACCCGGCATGCATGCAATAATCAGGTTAGAAAAATCTGGTTTTGCTTGTAAAACACACACTAAAGTCATCAATCATTCTAGGTTACAATTGAAACTTCCTGTTTAAACCCTTGTGTGCATTACGAGCTTTGAAGCATTCTGTTAAACAATGCACTAAAGGCCACTTCACATTCTACTGACTTTCTGGAACTCAGTCATACTCCACTAAATTCACTGTTTACTCTTAAGGACTATTGCTCTCACGTTAAAAAAAATTTCTAGGACTTCCAGACATGGAAAGCAAACTTGAATCACACAAATCAGCACAAAATACGCAACAGAAGGTCTGGGAGAGGCAGTTTTAAAGAGTATCAGACAACGAAGGCAAGTTCAAGAAAGGGAAATGCATTGGCTTACACAAGGCTATAAAATGATTTCTACTTTTCGGTTTGTGAGGGGATATTTTAAGAATTTACAGCTTTCATTAATTCAAACACTCATCCCAAATGGTGCCAATTGGCACTGTTGTCTATTCAGTTTAAATCCCATAGGTCTATTTTCAGGCACACAAGTATATAACCATGAACTGTTCAAAGAGATAATAGTACAACAACGTTCTTATAGGAACCACCAAGTAAACCTCATCTTGCAACTGATGTGCTACCGATTGCAGCTCAAAAAAGCCCAACAGGCTTAAGGAATAACAGAAGATTGCAAAGTAGCATCAGTGCAACTCAAAACTTAGGCTTTTTATTATTTGCATATCATTGTCAATCACAAGCTGTTAAGCATTACACAGTCTGACTGGTGACGTACAAACTAGATGCTAATTTCAATTTCTATACACTCCACACCCAACAGTTTATTCACTAATTTTGTTTAGATTAATGGGAGTCAGTAAGAGCAATGCATACATATGGGCATGTCAGATTTTTATTAAATCTCAAACTTTTCCAAGAGGAGATGGATAAGCTGCAACTCAACTGTACTGAATTTGGAGTTCTCAAGATGATCACACATATTCCCAGCTTTGTTAATTGCTGATTCATGGAAGTTCATCCACAATCCAAATGAGTCAAATTCACTGAGGAGTGGCTTTGTCAAATGAAGACATCAAACCACAATATAAATATCCAAGGGGCACAGATAGACACACTACTCAATATTAAACAAATAAAACCAGAAAATGCTGGAAACACTGATGTTTCAAGTTCAGAACCCTTCCACAGAACTGGGTAGAGAGAAAAAAAACAAGTTAGTTTAGGTAGTAGAGAAGGTTGGGGGTGGGAATGGGTGGAACAAAGGGAATTTCTCTGATAGGGTGAGACTGGATGACCTAATGTAACAGTGAAGGGGTGGTTAAGAACTAAGCTTCTTTGCCTATGTAAATGATTGCTGATAATTGTAAGGCTGTGGGACATGCGCAGCAGGTTGGACTGTACAAATAAAAAGGAAAAACTGAACTAAAATGATGACGGCAAAAATGGACATTTCCTAGACAAACAGAAGGAAAAAGTGAGTCATCTAAAAGTTGGATAATTTAATACTGAGTCTTGCAGGCTGCAATGTGACCAGATGGAAGATGTGATCCTACTCCTTGAGTTTGTGTTGGGGCCTTATTGTAACAATGCAGGAGGTCACAGACAGAAAGGTTAAGAGTAAAAGTGGTATGGTAAATTAAAGAGGCAGGCAACTGGAAGCTGAGGGTCACTCCTGTGGACTGAGCTCAGGGACTCCGCAAAGTGATTACACAATCTGCATTTAGTTTCTCCAATGCAGAGAAGCCACATTATGAATACCAAATGCAGGGTAACACATTGGAAGTGCAGGTGAATCGCTGCTTCACCTGGAAGGACTGTTTGGGTCCCTGGACGGAGGGAACAGAAGAGGTAAAAGGACAGGAGTTGTGACTCCTGCAGTTGTGTGTAAACATACCATAGAATAGGGAGTAGCAGGTGGGATGGAAGACTGAATCAAGGAGTCACAAAGGGAACGATCCCTCCAATATGCTGAAAGGGGAGGGGAATGTGTGTCTGATGGCGGAATCCTGTTGGAATGGGCAGAAATTGCAATGGATGATCCAATGTTAACCATAAGTTATATACAAGACAAAGATAAAAGGTGGCATCTTTTACTGGCATACTTGGGGAAGAAAACAAATCCACTGCTGATATCTTAAGATTAGGTTCTGAGTAGTTCCACATGATTTGCAATAAGGTTTAGGTTTTCATTTACAGCTTTGTTTTCATTTAATCAGTTGTTTTACTGGGGGACCCAAAAGATCAAATCTTTTCCTATGGCCACAAGCCTCTAATGCCAGCCCTGATTCCTCCAAAGGCACTACTTTATATTAAATATGAAGTATTTAATACTATTAAATATTGCCATGATTAGTTTAAAAACAGTCTCAGATGTAATTCCTTGCCTATGTTGTTTGCAATATGAGAGCATTGACAGCTGTTTACCAGAGTCTAAATATCATGTCATAAGAGAGATATAACAATGGAAACAGAAACTTTGACCCAACTGTGCTGATCATCAAGAACTCACCTTTACAATAATCCTAGCCTATTTTACTCTCCTCACTTTCTCATCAACTCTGAACCCCTTCCCCAACTCTGAGCCAGATTTGATCACTCATCTACATGCTAGAAGCAATTAACAAAGGTCAAACAACCTATCAACACACATTTTTGGGACCTGGGAAGAAACTAGAACACCCAGAGGAAAAGCTGTGTGGTCATGCAAACATCACACAGTCAGCACTGGAAGTCAGGATTGAACCTGTGAGACTTCAGCTGTACCCCCCCGGCTGAGCCATATTCATGTTTGGAGACTCAAGACACTGCAGATGCTGGAATCTGGAGCAACAAACCATCTGTTGGTGGAACTCAGCGGGTTGAGCAGCATCTGTGGGAGGAAAGGAACTATCGACGTTTGGGGTTGAAACCTTGTATCAAGATCAATGGAGGGTTGCAGCCTGGATTGCAACCTGATGCAGGGTTTCAACCAGAAATATCAACAATTCATTTCCTCCCACAGATGCTGCTCAACCTGCTGACTTTCTCCAGCAAATTGTTTGTTGCTCCATGCTCATGTTTGTCATTCAAGTAAGGAACTCAAACTGTTCAAGTAATTTCTATAAATCTTCTTGCGCTATTGAAAGAGCAAAGAATTTTACTGATGCATTGGCCAACATACTCTTCTCAATCAAAATCTCTAAAAAGACAGCTGCTCTGGTCACTTACCTCAGTGGAGAATGCTGCTAGTGCAGAAAGATCAGCACGATGCCCTACATAACAATACACACTCAAAAACACTTCATTGTAAAAGCTGGTTAAGATGCTTAAATATTATAAGTTCCTACATGACAACAAATATTACTTGTTTGTTAAAGTAACCTTTGGTTGAAGTAAATTTAAACTACATTCGGATTAAGATTTTTCATTTTGCAATGTCAGACTACTCAAACCAGCCTCATTTTTCAGCTGATTCAGCAGAATCCAACCGTATAATTCAGCTGCTCTCAGCCCTGCAAATTCTCTGTATTACTACAGGGAATGACTGAATTGTCAAATAAATACATGCAAGATAAAAAAGACTCATGCTGAAAACAAAATATCAAGTAAGAACCATGATAAAATTTGCTATTTGAAGTATTTTAAACAAGTAAAATCTGATAAAGTTTGGGTTACACTTTGATAAAAGAAACACAAGAGAATAGAGTCTAGAGTCCCCCATGGGCAGCATTATATCTCGGAGTTCAGATGGTTTATATTGCTTTCAGCTAGGATTGTGTAAATATCAGAAAACAGACTGTAATATGTTACCATCCTACTGAGAAAGTTCAGATGAGGTAGGGAAAGTGATCTAGTGCAGTGTAACATTATGGTAAATCTCACAACTATCCTCACTGACCATTTAGTTCAATCTGCTTCCCAAGCGCTGTAATTTTTACACAATAAGTCTTGTAGTTAACAAGAATACCAGGCTGTCTAATAACAAACCACTGGAGGATAAAGACCAAGAGCTCTAAGAGATCACCTAATCCTGGGACATTGAACCACTGCAACACCTTCTTCACCGTGTCATTCCTTGAAAGGGGGGTGCTTTTGTTCATCCTTTTATCCTGCTGGCTATCCATATCACGCAGATGGAGAAGCAACTTTGTCTTTTATTATCTTTTGAGTGTAGCCCAGCTTATTGTGTAAATTATTAGCAATCGGTGCATATGCATCATTAATATATCTCATATATAGTGCCCTGTAGCATGCTCCCGACTTACAGTAGAAGACCACTACAATGAAAATATTAGCATAATTTGTTTAATTATTAGTAGAACCATATGGATATATATGTAGTAGCATGGCCTGTACAAAGGCCAACAGGACAACATACTGTTAATGTAGACTGCACATAGAAAGTGTTAGTATATAATGCAAATATTCCTTAAAAGCATCATGGATACTGAAACCAGCTTTGTACATGCTAGCTGACCTTACTCTCTACTCTATAGGACTGTAAAGATGAAATAGATCTCTAATCTATTTGCCCATTAACGCAAGTGCAGAAAACTGACACAAAATATAATTTTCAGAGAAAGCTAGAAAAAAGTCAAAACTTTGTTAATGATCATTGAGAAATCCCCACTCCTAATGCTCTTTCATAGAATCATAGCTATACAACACGGAAAAAGGCCCTTGAGCCCAGCTCATCCATGCTGACTAATTTGCCTTCCTGAGCTAGTCCCATTTGCCTGCATAGGCCCATATCCCTCTAAAGCTGTTCAAATGTCTGTTGAAAGTTATGATTGTACCAGTCTCTGACATAATTTTACATAATGACATAATCGCCCATAGAGATAACTGAATTTCTCTTTTTACCTGTGGTTGTTCACGGTTGTGGTTTCTCGCACGGCTTGAGCCGTCTCTGAAGCAAAGTCAAGAGCACCTGCCACTGGTTTGGTTACTGTGCCAACTAGTCCCTTTCCAAGGCCTGAGAAAAAGCCACCAACACCACCGTCTGTTTTCACTCCTTCAACTGTTGAAGTAATAACACTTGTGAAGCCACCCAGAATACCTGTTGGAGGTAGAGAGAAATATTAAAAAATATGGCCCACAAATCCACCAGAATCACTGAAACATGATAAACCAAGGCAGTAATAACCAAGGGACTCCTTGAGCTTGATTTACTGTGTAGTAACATCACAGATGAACATCTCCCTCAACCTCACTTCCCTTGATACCCACTGTGACAAAAATTCTATTGATCTCAGCAACTGAGCAACCATAGCCTTTCAGGAAAGAAAATTCACAAATTTCTGAGTGGAATAATTTCTCTTCTTTTCAGTTCTCAAGAACCAATTCTTTATTGAGTGACTATGACCCTTAGGTTCTGGATTACCGAACCAGGATAAAACGGACAATGGATGAGGGAATGGGGATAGAAAAACTGAGATTACTAGCCTCTGCCTCTTTTACATTATGCCAGAATTTCAGCACTTCCCTGAGGGATAGAACATAGCAACACTGCTGTTAAAATATTGTTATGTTAATGCCCCAACGTTGGAAGATTTTCATAAAGCTTGATCTGAAATTAAGAATCAAACAAAAGAAGTTTCCTTTCCTTTCTTTGTGCAATGTTCATATTAAAAACATTTTAATCTTTACAACAATGTCAGTGTTAAACCCAGTTTTTGTCACTACAAGTACATTTCTATACATAACTAATGATGTATTATGTATAGGGAATGGTATTTAGGGTTAATTTAATGAATCGCTATATTGGATCCCAAGGCCCTTCTACAGCAGCACTGATACTAGCAATCTTCATGGAGTGATTAAGATCATTAAGCATCAACTCAAATAGGGGTATGGTACCATAGTGACTGCGTTTATGGACAAGCAACCTGAGGTCTAGACTACTAATTCAGAAAGATGTTCAAATCCCACTGCAGCAGCCAGGGAATTTAGAGTCAAGTAATTAATCTGGATTTACATCCATTACGAACTACTCTCAGATTGTCCTAAGAGTGCATCAGGTTCATTAGTGTTCTTCAGGGAAAGAAATCTGCCATTTTTACTTGGTCTGGGATACAGGTTTCTCTAGACCAGCAATGTGGTTGACTTAACTACCTCCTCAATTCAGTGGCAATCAGGGACGGGCAATTAATGCTTGTGCTGCCAGGGACATCTACATTCTGTGAAGGAATAAATGTAAAAAAAAGTCTCCCACAGCTTTG
>JARFYF010000059.1:11603659-11621133 GCA_030265395.1 Rhina ancylostomus | reverse complement strand
CTGTACCTCAGTACGTAACAATAATAAACCAATACCAATAATAAACCAATACCAGAGGTGTCAAAGACCAGAGGGCAGAGGTGAGGAGTTAGAAGTTTAGAGAGGACCTGAGAAAGATTTTTAGTTCATCTAGTTGGTTCTTGAGGTCTAAGATGCACTACTTGAGAAGGTGAAGGAGGCAGATACTCTCACAACACTTAAGAAGCACCTGGACGAGCACGTGAATTGCCAAGCCATAATAGGGTATAGGATATAGGTGCTGGTAAATGGAGTTGGTATACATACAGTCGGTACCTTATGGTCAGCATAGACATGGTGGGCCTAAGGGCCTGTTTCCATGATTTTATGACATCAACAATGAAGTAATATTATAAATGCTGAGCAACTTTCCATTGTACCTTCCACTGGTATAAGGAGAATTTCTAATTCCATTTTTTCCTTCCATTTGCTGGTCCATAATAAATAGGGTTCGAGGCAAGGTGAGCAAAGCACAGCTAATATTTTGGCCAAAGGCACTCTGGATAATTACTGGATGTTGGACAAACAGCAAACATAACTTATCCTCTCATTGGCAAGTTCTTGGTGTTTGCTTAGCATAGTTCCACACCGTTAGGAACACCAATACCAGCAGCATATGTGGGAATGCAAATCTGAATACTGCTTGGAAGGGAGAATGCTGTGGCGGCAGCAGGAAGATACTGGAGATAAGGATGAATGCACTTTCTGGTCCAACATTATAAAAGTACTTCAAACATATTTTTCCATTGGTTGTAAAGCACCTTGGGATATCTTGGGGTCATGAAAGCTGCTCTATATATATGCAAAGCTTTATTTTTCTTTTCCCTTTATTAAATTAATCATTTGAAAAGACAAAGTATATTAATAGAATGTTCTTCAGGCATAAATTGATGGGTAGATTACATAAGGCAAATGGCATGGGCTTGCTCAGAAAATAGTTTTTTCCCCAATTCTAAACCACACACTGGTGCCATCCCTGATGCTTCAGTACATTATATTAGTCAATGTCAGCAATGAACATTAAATTGAATTAATGTCAGTTTTAGAGTCTAAAGTAATTTCCACATAACTAATTGTGTTAAAGGAGAAACGGATAGCAAACTTTCAATAATGTTCTCTCTTCAAATCATAGGAAATGGTGGATAAGGTGAAGTAGAATAATTGATCTTCATTCCACCTTTTTTCTGTGCTGAAAAAAAGGCAATAACCAAGCAAGAAAAGCAACATTTTTATTCAGATTTTTCAGTAATAGCCTCTTTTGAAATGGTTCAGGAATACTGCAGAGCTGTCACTTGACTCCAATTTACAAATTTCTGGAACTCTTGGTTTTAAAATACCTTTTCATAAACCATTCAAAAATCTAGTCTGTATTTTCAAATTCCTTGGAATAATTTTCCATTCCAATATCGGTAGCATAAACAAAAATGACGACTAGCAAATAACAAAACCATATTATATTCTGCAGTTAGAATTACATGTGCATTCTCTACCTTTGGATTGCAGCAATGCTTTACGACAATCTTCCAGGTTAAACCCAAGGTCTTGAAGTCGATCCAACTGCAATTCTGTTAAAAAAAAATGAAACAAAAGCTGGATGTATAATTAGCACTAACAATCTCTGCATTCTACATTGGTGAAAGGCAATTTAAGCATTGCAATTAAACACCTATATTATTCAAAAGAGCACAATGAAATCACCTCCACTGCATATATGATTAGTACAAGCAACAAGGTTTTTATTCTAAAAAAGTAATCACTTGGGAAAAATGTGCAAAGCTGCAAAAACATGTTACATCACCGTGCATTCACTCAGTACTAGTCATTATTCAGCCGTCCTGGCATGATGCTTCTTGACTGGTTTCAAATGGGTAAGGTTATTTCAAAACAGCTAAGTCCAAACTGGAATTTCCCCCCACTTTCAAACCAAAAAGACTAGGGCAAAACTCATTCATTTTTAACTTCAATTGACCACTGAATCATTCCTAAATTCCTCAAATATAGGAGTTTATTCCAGCAGCAATAGAGAGAACATTTTCTTTAACAAGATATTCATGAAATTATTTAATGGGCTGGCTGAGTTAGGTTTTAACCATGAATTTAAAATTAGCTGAGAATGATACAATGAAAATCTGACCTCAATTGGTCTGCATTAACTGAGTGCAGACAATTTGAACCTAATTTCCAATTCAGAATGTTGATTTTACAGAACAGCCTACATAGGTCTGTCCTATTACAAGTGGCTAAAGAAATTAGATCTATGTTCTATAGAATATAGAAGAATGAGGGATGATCTTTTTGAAACATATAAGATTATTAGGGGGTATAACAGGGTGAATGTGAAGATGTTTCCACTAGTAGGAGAATCTCGAACAGGGGACAGAGTTACGAGATATGGGGAGGATCGTTTAAAACTGAGGTGTCAAGGAACTACTACTCTCAGGATGAAGAGTCTCTGGAATTCTTACCTGGAGGGTTGTGGATCCTCATTGATTGGAAGTATTTAAAGAGGAAGCACATATGTTTTTGAAAAATTGAGGGACTATGGGGATCTGGGGAAGAGAAGATGAGGCCTGGATTGTGTAGCCATGATATTGAATTGCGGGAAAGACTGAGGGTCCAAGTAGTCTCCTCCTGTTCCTATTTTCTTGTATTTTTTGGGAAGCATGGGAGACTACCATGTATTAAATAGGTCTCTCCTGAATTTGTTATTCGATTTATTGGAAACAGTTTATTCATGAACTCCACTTTTGGATTCCTATACTTGTAGAAACATTTTCACAACGCCAACCTATTAAGACTTTGTGTTCTCTAACTACCTCTTTCAGGTTGCTTCCAGAGAAAAGAACCCAATCAGTTCAGACTTTCCTGCTGGAATATTGTCATTTCTGAATTTATATTTTTTACGTCTTCTGTATTGTTGATTGTCAAAGCAGGGTCTAACCTACCTTCTTCCATATAAAATGTTTTAAATTTTAACTTGTCAGCAAACGTATTTGGTAGTTGTTGGCTGACATTGTTTATTCCACTTGCAAACAGATTTTCACTCACTGCTTTTGTATCATTTCCTGGTAATATTTAGTCGGCCAGCAACAGGATGCCGAAGGATTGCTCCTCCAATTTTACATGATAGTGAAGATACAGAACAAAATCAGATCATGGGAGGAAAATACTGGCTGAATTTGACTTAATTATAATAAAGTGGCATTCTTCTCTTGCTAAATGTGTGAGCACTCATGAAAAATAACTAATTTTTTAGCTTTCCAATTGTTCACATGAAACATCTCACTATTTAAATTCCTGTTACATCATACTTAATGCAGTTTAACACTTTACCAAAGTAAGATAACAATTTTATTGATCTCTCTTTCTTCTATTCTTTCCAAATGAATTTCCAGTTAATTTTTTTGCGATATGTACATAAGAGCACTTAGATCCCTCTGTACTTCACTCATCATTCTTTATTTAGACAATAATCTGCCCTTAAATTCCTCTTACCTCACACTTTACTGCATTAAACTCTATTTGCCAAGTCATTGCCACTCACATAACCTATCTATATTCTGTGGCTGAGTCCTAATACCCACATTGCAACATGTACTCCCATCAATTTTCGTGTCATCCGCAAACTTGAATACCATTCACTCAACCCCTCCTCCAGATCATTATAAGTCACAAATAATTGGGGGCTAAGAACTGATTCTTGGGTTACTGCCCTTGTTACATTCTTTGAGCCTGAAAAAGAGCGTCTTCTACACGACAACCAATCTTCAGTCCTGACTAACACACTTCCCTTAATACAGTTGCACCAGTCTTTCATTTGGCAACTTGTCAAATGCCTTCTGAAAATCCAAATACAGTTCATCTAAGGGTTCTGCTCTATTGACTCTTGCTTGTTACATCTAGAAAATTTGTCAAACATGATTTACCTTTCATAACGCCAATGCTGACTTGCTGGAATATAAAGAGATTTATATACTAGCAAATGGTCTCAAGTTAATCAACAAAAGTCTTCTGTTTCTCTGCTTATTACTTACCAAGAACAGGATCCATTTGGTGTCTACTTGTTTCTTTTTTCCCAGATCCTGCTGTTGAGATGCCAGTCAAATGAAATGAGTTGGTGCTGCCATTCATTGACTGAGGATTAGGCACAATAGGCACTGCAGTGGTTTGCTTAGGTATAGACTTGACTATTGCCAAGAACAGCTGCACATCATTGTATGAAAGTCTGATATCAAGACTAGAGAATTGAATCTGAAGCACAAGAACAAAATATGTTTAAGATTAGGACAGATGTGAATGACCTCCTTCTGTGCTGTATCTGTCTATAATTCTGTTCTATGTTATTCAAGCTACTTTCTACTTTTGAACTAGAAAAAAAAGCCTAGAGTGAAAAAATGTCAGTAACCTCCCTTAAATTCTTCGCTTTCAATTTTGAAATGTCACTAATATTCCAATTACTTTTGGGTTAAAAACCCAAGAGCAACGCCTTCTTTAGACACATCCTGAGATTTTACTGATTTGCCAACAAACTAGAACAATGAGCTATTTCGGACCATTTGGCTTTGGCTCATCACTGATATTCAATGAAATTTACTGTTCTTTTTTTTATCCTTTAACAAAGGCAGGGAAACATTATTAAAAGGTATCAATATACCAGTTTCCAGATGGTGAGGAATAGACTCCCACTGCGAAAGTCTCTCTCTCCACTTGTACAGAAATGCTGGCTTTCATCTTGGAATTAGGCAGTGGTCTGAACTCAACGATCAGGATTTAGTACTGTGATGGTCACAGATTGTGCACTTGCCCTTTTTAAGAATGAACATTATATTGCCTACTGGGGGACTGCAGTCCTGTTGAACCAATAAGATCCAAATACATGTGAAAGGCAGAAATTCCTATCAGAACCACTGTTCAGCAATTGGAATGGCCACAAGATGCCAATTTCAGTGTGTGCACTTTCAAACTCACATTTTATGCACTAAACTAATGTGAATAGTTGAGATATCTATGTTAGTTTTTTGATCTTTGATGCCACATTGCTCCATTCATTCCAGTTTAATATCTGTAAGTGCTTCATCCAAGTAAACAAGTACACAAGGTAGTTTTGCAATGGAAATATGAAAAGTTCCAAGTGTTTTGACTTGTGTAAGGATAGCATATCAATTTAAGCATGTTGCTTCTCTTTTCTTCCATCTAACTTCACCCACCTCCACAAATTCTCTCTCCTTTCCCACCTAGAGACCTTCAGCATCCATTTCATGAACTTTGGCTGCCCTCCAGTACCTCAGTCAAGTGACCATTCTTCACTTGTAAACCTAGACAGAGTTGCACACAGCATGCCTTCACTGTGATAATTCCACTCAGAATAACCCCATCTGTCTTAATCTTTAAACGCTGAACAAATCTGCAAGTGATTATAATGCATAGCATAAAACAGTAACCACATCCAAAACCCAACTCCTCCCACCTTCTTCAATCTGCTCTCCAAGAAGTAGCACATATTTGCTTTGAACCTACATGATTGCAGTAGTTTTATGACAAGGGCTTCAAGCTTTTGGTATGCCACACCAATTTCTCATGCCATAGTCAGGGAAAATAAAAACTTTTTTAGAATGAGAATTACACTATGCTGGCCTTCATTTATTGCTGATCATCAAATTCAAGCTTCAAATTTATGTTAGCATTGATGTAAAATTATATTCAGTCATTGTTGTTCAATGAAATAGATTTAATAAATTAATGCTCTTCATACAGAGCTTTATGTCACAGTGACACTCATTAGAAATTAGTCAAGGAGGGCAGCAGCTGATTAGATTTGTGAGACAGAAGTTCACACATTCTTTCTCTTTATTCCAAATTCTTGATTTATGTTCCAATATTACAATGTTCTGTCTAGGAGCACTAAATATGTTATATCTGTGTTTGTCCGTATTGGATTACCACTCTGTGTATTGATCAGAATGTTAAACGTTAGAGGTTAAAAACTCGTGGATTTCTACTTGTTTTAGAAACTCTTCTTTTCAAAGTTGAAAGCCCTTTTTTCCTCCCTAGCGATTTATGATTAATATAGCAATAACTTACATCTGGAAATCCTTTATGACTTTGTTTTGACTTCCTCTGTTTTTCTGTCTTACAACGCATAAACTCCAGTCTGACTGCATCAAGGTGATTTGCAAATTATGACTGTTGCTTAGATGACCAAATGAAGCAAGCAGGGAAAAGAAAGTAGCAATTTTCTCCATGATTCTTAATGTTATGCCCTGTGTAATAAGGCCTGGAAACTGTAGTAGTGTCAGGATTTGAGAAGGGTCAGCAAAGTAACTCGGTCAAATTACCACCGGTGGCTTGACATTTTCCCTGCAATCAGTATTTCAATCTCATGTGCTATTCATCTCTGGTTTTCTTGTAAAGCATATTCATCGCAACACAAGACATAGTACTTTAATGTTAAATGTGCATTCATTTACAAAAGTAATCTGATAATCAACCCTTTAAAGAAGAATCTGTTCAATCACTAGACTCTAAGTAGCTGCTATTCCAAGTAAAGCTCTTTCCTTGATTTTCTGCCTACTCTTCGTTAAACCTGAACATACCGATGAATGACTTTGAAGATGAGAGCTATCTTTAGTATCATGCTGGAAAAAATACCCATTCCTCATGCAGGATCTGAACAATTAAGAAAAGACAGAAAATGCTCAAATCATTTAGCAGGTCAGGCAGCATCCGTGGAAAGAGGAAAGTTTCTAGCACTTCTATTTTCATTTCAGATTTACAGCATCTGTAGTTTTTCTTTTAATTTTCATCTACCCTAAAGTTTATGTGCCAAACAATTTGGAGGTATAAGAGCCAAGTCTAATCCACAACAGGACCTTATACATAGTAATTAAAAAATGAGAACAGAGACTTATTTTTTTTCTCCTTCTTAATGGAGATGCTAATCCAATTGTAGCACTCCAAAGTGCTGCTCTGCTGAGAACAATTAACATCACAGATTGACAATCCAAACTCTCAGAAATTCTCTGTTAAAATGGTACCTCAAGTACTGGTGGGAAATCCTCGCTTCCAAAGGCATCCAGCAGACCCGAGCTCCTTTGGTAGGTAGGGTTTCCAATTAATTCTATTTGCACATTTACAGGATCAATAATGGACAGTGCAGTCTCTTGCTCATTTCCAAGTCGGCATGAAAATACCTGTACATAGGGTAAAATGGCGAATAGATTTAGAACCATAATCTAGAGCAAAAATGAAAAATTTAATCTAGCCAGTGTTTATTGCAGTTTCGGAAGTGAACATGGCAAATATAAATGCAATTTACTTTAAAAAGTGCTGCAGTACATAGTTGGCAACTGATGACTCAAATGCCTGATTTCAGTTACCTCAGTAAGAAAGTAGCACTGGAAGAAAAGTATCCCCATGAGGAACGGAAAGTCACATTACAACCAGAGCAATATTCCTTGACTCTAATCCAGAGGGCCTGAGTTGAATTGAAGTCAATTATATTTGTCAATTATATTTTATATTTGATTTCCTCAATTTCTAAGTGACTGCACTTTTGTTTTGATCCCAAAGTAAACTTTAACTAGAAATAAATAATTTAATGCCAAATTAAAACTTTGTTCTTTTTTTAAAAATGGGAGTATGATCAGAAAGCTATTTTGCTTACACACTGCATAAAATGTCTCATTGCACTATAATACAAAATTAATTTATCTTTAACTTACAAAACAACTTCATTTTCTTTATATGACATTACAATAGTTTCTTACCTCAATTCCTCCAAGACTGCCAGAGAATGGTCGATCAACAAGTCGCGGCTTATAGGTGAGCACAGTTGTTGCCTTCAGAATGACTGCATTTGTATCATGGCATGACATGTCCTCAACCACAACAAACTCAGTACCTATGAAAAGGATTAATGTTGGTTCTTTAACTCAATCCAGGTTGGGATTGGAGACAGAAATGACATTTAATTCTTAAATTACCAATTGAAAAAGCAATCCCTTTCGTTAGGAATAACTCAGATGAATACTACTTTATTTGGGCATGGTTCATTTAATTTTAAACAGTTTCTGTGAGGTTTAAGTGATACAGGTTGCTTTTAGGGTATTTAAATGATAATCACACATTGCAGTACTATATTGGTGGCCTACAAGTTCTAAATTTATCAAGTCAAATACACCACTTGCCTTAATCAAATTTGATCTATTCTGGTATTGTAAGCAACAGGCTACTGAAGCCAATAGGTGGCATTTTGCATGTCGGGATACTGTTGATAGATTCAACGTACAAAAAGTTGTGTGAAAGCAGAAATAAAAAATAAATCAAGGAAACCTCTTCTACAACTGACAACTAAAATTATTTTTTGCAATAGAGAAATGCCCAGCAATGTATAGCTAACCCCACCACATTATTTTTCATACATGAACAGGTCAACTCTTGCTGCTCCAAGATTTTGTGATTGCTTGTGGGCATCATGACACAAGTGGTCATCCCCCACGTCAGAGCCAAAAAATCAATGTGAATAAACCACTTGAAAGCAGTGAACCCCATTTATTCATTAACACAGCATTCATGCACAGACCAGCAGATACTATCGGTTGTTTCTCAGGGTGAAAACTACTGGTAATTTTAACACTTACAATTGTAAGTCCACATGGATTCATGCCAAATTACAATGCCCCAACTATAATACCAACTACTTCAGGACAGATTGAATTTCAAACTGTCAGGCCAATGACTAAACAGCTGACAACTATACCCAATGGAGGTTTTACCCTTGAGGCCATTGGGAGGAGCGTTTAAGGGAATATAAAATTATACCCCAGATGCTTTCAAGAGATTTTCTCCCATGAAATGGATCTGGAAATGAATAGGCCTATCAAAATTCAATGATTAACTTTCTAAAGATCAATTGCAGTTTTTACCAGTTACATTGATTTTCACTTCCAAGTACTTCTCATTTGGCATTGGCACAGAAGAACGCTTTGTAATGACTCCATACTTCACAGTTTTGGGAACCAAGATTTCGCTCCCAACTTTACGGTCACGAGCTGGTGAAGCATTTTCTGGCTTTCTTGGGCTGTCAGAAGTTTGCAGGAAATCCTGCACAAGCATCAACCAATCAAATATGACAAAAACGCGTAGGTTATTCAGAACCACAGTGAAACTTGAAGCATCTCTGGTTGACCTGGGAAATGAAAAAGAAAAATCTTCCACTGAACTCACAGCTAGGATTCAATTTATCATTAATAGTGGATTATTTCATGGAAAAAAAACTGCATGCTTGACTTCACTCTTTGATGCCAAGCTATTAATTTCCCTCCTGACAGGACTCACTGGAAGTGGAGGTTGAAGAGAAGGAGAGATCAAGAAATGTTTTCAAGGGCCACGCCATGGCACTCTCAATAGGGCAAATGATGGAAAGTGTACAAGATGTCACCATCCTTGAACGAGGTTTCAGTTAATGCAGTATTTAAGAATAAAGCCAATAATGTAGGTATAACATTCCCAGAGTACTCTATATTCCCTGGGATTTTTCAACTGACCTTAACTTGCTTTCTTAAAATGAAAAGCCTACTTAAGATGGAAGGTTAACTATCCTTATTGATGCCCAGAACAAAAGTGGGAGGGTCATATCATTAGGATGTTAATTTATCCTCTGTTTTCATGATAGAATACATCACCAATGTAACCTTAACATCCATTATGACTGCGTGTGCAAGCTCTGAGACAAGAATGCAAATTGCACCACAGAGCAAAGTTACTAAAAGTACCAAAGCTTTCTCAGTTTCTATAGATTTTTCCTTTTTTTTTGCATAACTCGCTCTTATTTTCTTTACTGATCATGTGAAAAACATTATTTGGAGTCTAGAAGAATTGAGGGATGATCTAACTGAAACATACCATACGTGCCGTATGGTAGAAATCAAGACATTTCCACTCGTGAAAGGATCTTGAACAAGAGGTCAGAGTTACAAGATTAAGGAGTGGGGGAACTGAGAAGCATTGAAATTTCTTCTCTCAATGGGAGATGAATAACTGGAATTTGTTACCTCACAGGGTTTTGGGGCTGGATCATTGAGAATATTTAAAGAGGAAGTAGATATACTTTTGAAAGATCAGGGAATTAAGGGCTTTTGGGAAATGACACAGAAGAGATGATGAGGCCTGGGGCAGATCAACCATGACTATGTTGGATGGTGGAGCAGGTTTGAGAGGCTGAGTGGCCTACTCCTGTTTTTTTTTTAATATTGTCATTTTTCTTAAGAAGATGTTAATTTACATAAGGGTACTGGTGGCCCTGACTGTAAATTGTCAAAACAACCACTCTTCATTTGAGACATCCACGTGCATTTCAGCATGCGCCAATCTCTAAGCATAAATACTGAAAACAGCAATTCTTTGTAATTCTAAACAGCTATATTGTTCAGCACCTGTAATGTAGCTCCATTTGTAAGGTAGCTTGGTTGCTACCACTCTTTGATGCATCCAAAATGCATCGAAATACATTTGTTTTGATGTCAGGGTTCATTGCTTGTCCAGTGCTTCGTGTGTCATAAGCCATCATTGAGTGAGAGACCAGATTTACAGACTTTGTTGCATTTGAAAAACTCTCGTAAAGTAGCTTTGACTTTTTGAAATCGAACCTGAAAGATAGATAGTTAACTTAATACAAAAACACAGCAAAAACTATTTCATAGTACATCTTCCAGATATTTATACAGAGAATATTGATATATTAAGAATCGTACACTAAATCATAGTGTAATGAAGGAAGCTATTGGTTCACTGATTTCATGATAGCTCTGTGCAAGGGCTCGTCACATTTCTCTACCCTCTCCCCACAGCCACATTTTTAAAAAATCCAATACTTTTCCAGTTTCCCCTCTGAACACGATGATTGCATCTGCTTCTATTGCCTCTTCTGGCAGTGCATTCCAAATTATTCATATTTAAATAGTTTTTGTCTGTATGAATCTTCAGTTTGGAACAGCTTTCATATCTTTGTTAGATGTTATATAAATTCCTATGCCCACAATTACTGTGAAAACTACCTCAGTAAACTTTCTATTATGATACCCTCCTTCCTGTGGTGATGCTGAAACCCTGCAGTTTTGCTTCACAATTCCTCAGCTTCTTCTGGTGGGAAAATCCTCTAGTACAACAAATTGCTTTTTTTCATTTCCCAAAGTATTTGGACATTGTACAACTTTCAAAACACATGTTAATGTGGCATGTATGCTTTGATTCATTCATCTGATTTCTTACTCTTCTTGACCGGAAGACTATAATTGATCTGGGTTTTCCATGTGCAACAGCAAAGGATTAATTTCAGTGTAATAATTTCATACATTTTGAGTGCTCATAATCACAGTAACCTCACAGCAGGCAGAAGCATAACACAAAGCAGCTGAGGTTCTCAAGAGTTGTTCTATAAATTGCCTGAGCCGATGAGCACAGAATTAGATGTGTGACAGGAGAGTTGTACACATGGAAACAGTAGTAAATACCTTGCTAGTGAACTACTGCTTTTGTTCTTGCCCTTTGACTCTAGGAGCTCCAAGCTAACATTCATCATATCGATGAGAAACGACATGTTCGTGTAAACTTCTCCACTAAGAACTGTCTAAGAAAACCAGAAGAAAATTGAAATAAGCCAAATGCCTGAAAAGAAAATATTGGAAACCTTGTTTAAACTTTTTTGTTGCAACAAGACACAAGCTAAATGGCACCTAAATGGTTTCATTACACTTCTGTATGTACATTTAAAAAAAATTGGCTGACAAATTGCTGACTATCTGAGGCCTGAGTGTACAAGCCAAGCAAATAAACAACAGTAAATGAGTGAGTACACTGGGACTGGCATGGAAACTAGAATAAGTGAATTAAAAGTGCAATGAAATATGGAAACATTTTATTAAAAGGGAGAGGGAGAGGGAGAGGGAGAGCAAGTCAGAGTGTGGAGGGCAAAAGGGACAAGAGAGCACAGGGAGGTGGGGCAAGAAGCGAGGAGACAAGGATCCTGAATGTTGCAAGAGCAGAATCCATTTCAGCCTTTGCTTTGTCCACTTCCTATCCTGAATATTTCTAGATCCTGTTATTTATACTTACATGTATGCTGGGGTCCTGTAAATCAAATGGCCTCATGAACTCTTCAATAGGCTCCCCTAAATTGTTCTGTATTAATCCACGGATTAACTTGTATTTACTAAGATCCAGAGAGCAATGGACTGATGACAGACTACCATGGATAGCCATATCAGGGACTGCATGGCTGATCTCCCTAAATCAACGAAAGGATAATTACAAGAAGGGGAAGTGCAGCTGGTGTAAAATGTCATTTTGAGCATCTCCACAGTTAGTTGTTTAGCTCATAAACAGAAAATAACACAAGAAATAAAAGCAATGTGTGGTTCAAGTTATTTTACCTTGAGTCCATGTAAAACTTCCCCTCATAGAGCTTTTACCCAACCCCTCCATCTGCTGTGATGGACAAGCAACATTCGAAAAAACTTAAATCAATCAAAACTTCAGAAAATGAAAATACCTTGCATAGAATCAGAAAATTTCCATCCCCCTTATCACCTCAAACCCTTTCATTATTCAGCTTTCACTACATAATTATCTCTGTTCCTCTTTAAAGGTGTTAAATGCATACACTACACGCTCCAATAGCTTCTTCAATACTTCCATTTGCAACATGGACCTGATGCCAATTATTTTTTTCCCACCATTTTGAACTAAATAGATCTTTCCCAAATTTTTAAAAGCACATCATAAATATAATCGTTTCATAGTGTCTGCATAACTGCTTTCACAGAAAACTCCCTTAGGAGCAACACATTACACAAACACAGCAGCATAATGTGCACATTAACCCTTTTGGTCTCATTCCATCAGAGATATTCCTTTTGTTGTACCCATCCATCTCCCACCTTCTCTGCTGATGAAAAGCAACATTTTCTCCCTTTTCCAGCTCTGGTGAAGGGTTCCAGGCCTGAAATGATAATTCAGTTTCCCTTTCCACAGGTGCTACCTGAAGTGCTTAACGTTTCCAGCATGTGCAATTTTTTGCATTTTCATTTACTAAATGTATAACATTTTAATAAAGTAATGATGGTTATGAGATCATCACTGGTGTTATGAACAAACTGAAGTTACAAAGTCAAGCAATGATGGGGGAGACCATTCATCCAAACCAACCTAACTTTTCATAACTATGAAAAAAAGTCAGTCATTATTACACTGAATTTGATAAGGTTAAAAAGTACTGTAACAGAACTTTGCAAGATTATTAAGAACTATAACATTAAATGGTGACATTATGTCTCTACGCATCAAGAGGGATAAGGTGATAAGTTAGAGAAGCTTGAAAGTAATTTAATGGGAGGCCACAGTAACTCTTCACATGGAGAATGGTTACAATGAGAACTTCTTTGGCATATTCCTTCAAAACTTTTAAATAGAATTGCAATGATAGGTAGAAAAAGAAGAAAGCAGGATATGACAAAAGAGAAGTTCTTGGAGACAAATTCTTATTTGTGGTAAAACATTCTGCAACTCAAATAATCAGTGCTTAATCATCTCCAAAATTATATCCTGGAGACACAAGAGACTGCAGATACTGGAAATCTGAAGCAACACACAAAGGAGCCGGAGGAACTCAATGGGTCAGGCAGCATCAATGGAGGGAAATGGACAGTCGATGTTGTTTCGGGTCAAGACCCTTCATCAGGACTCTTGACCCAAAATGTGGCCTGTCCATTTCCCTCCACAGATGTTGCCTGACCCGCTGAGTTCCTCCAGCTCCTTTGTGTGTTGCTCAAAATCACATGATCTTTTGTTTTTAAGTCACTCCCTGGACCTCTCCAGAGATCAATCACAAATGGCATGAGGAAATACTTCTGGATATTCATCTTCAATTTGCCTTTACCTAGCATTTTTGCCATGTAAACTACTTGTGGCTTAATTTACAGTTGTGCTCAGGATTAACCTTCTCTAGTTAACAAAAAAATCCTATATTCTTCCAATAACACATCCACCATTTATAACCTAGTTGTCATTTTTCTTCATAAAATCAGTTTTATAAGAGAATGAAATTCACACAAGAAACTGGCACATTGAAATAGGATTAAAAAATGGTGAAATTTTCTTATAAGGTGGTAACAAGAGAGTAAATAAACCAAGTAGCATGTATTTAAAAAAAGGCTCGGCATGTAACATTGATCTCATTAAGCAGGGAAGATCAAACACTTACTTATCCAGATTCCGTTCAACTTGCAGTTTCAGACAGCATTGTTCTTTCAGCAGATTTCCATCAAGATGTCTGACAAGATAAGATGGAAAAAGCAGGTCTGATCCACAGTTCTCAGGCCTTCCAGCACGGTCCCTGGGGTGTCTCTCTGCAGTGAAGATATCCATGTCTTGTAGATCAACCACAATACAGTCCAGCAGGCAGATATGTTCCTCTATAGAAGGGAAGGAATTCCATCAAAGTCTCAAAAATATTTCAATTTTGTTCCACAAATAACAGAAGAAAATTCCTCAAAAGACTTTTTCTTTGCAAATGATATTTAAGTTTATCATCTAGACCTTTTGCATATTTGTGTTATTTCTAGTCAGCTTTCCAAGATTAAGCCAATTCCCCCATCATAATTTTCTTGGAACTTGTTTTATTACCCTCGGACTCCTTTAGCTCCACAGTCTGTGGTTGTTCATGCTGTCCTTCCTGTGTTTTCCGTTTTGCACCTGGTTCAGATTCACTATGTGGCTTGTTAAGATGAGCTTTACTGGAGCAGCTGGCACCAGAGCTAAGCTTGTCTGGTCTACAAGGAATGGTTGGAGGATTTGATGCAGTGGTCGTTGTTGTCTTCTGATTATATATTTCTTCAGATTGGCAGGAATTCTCATGATCCTGGTGTAAAAGAACCAAAGGTTTAAGGAAGCAGCAACAAAGCTAAAATGAAATCTAAAAACAGTCTCACAGAATGTTTAAAACACGTTAACTATCCAAAAAAAAACTTTAGAACAATTATAATGCAAATTAATTGCTGATTGAACAGTTTGGCATCATTGCAGCAAATTTGGATTCTCTCCCATTATCGGTTATGTTAGTAGTATCAACTATATCCTAGTATCTCCCATAAGCAGAGGTGGGAGACTCAATTGCTACCTGAGCAAAATCAAAAGTCTCCTGAGATAACCATACATTTGAAACCACACGGAACACTTATCAACACAAACAGATAATGCCAAGGGCCATGGAGATCAAAGAACCCAGGAAGATAAAGAATTTAAATGCTCATAAAATTACTAAGCATTTAATTCTGGTTACAATGCACCAGAAAGTGCATTTGGACAAACTCATTCAGCATCCAACCAACTGAAACCAACCAGCTGAAAAACTGGAAATGCAAAACAGAAAGGGAGGATTATTGGATTACATATTTTAAACTTCAGGTGTGTTTATTAAACAAAAAGATTTACCTACTTCTATAGCAACAAATGCCGATCACTCCCAACGTAAACAATACAAACTTACAATTTTATATGGAGACACAAAAGACTGCAGATACTGCAATCTGGAGCAAAAAAGGATGCTGGAGGAACTCAGTGGATCAGGTAGCATCTGTGGAGGGACAGAGGAAGGACATGTGGCTGTGGTAGCAAGTTAGGGTGAGAGTATGGTCGAATAGCAGGAGAGCAGCAGAAATCACAGATGTAGGGTCTTGAACCAAATGGTCGACTGTCCATTTCCCCCAACAGATAATGCCCGACCCACTGGGTTCCTTCAGTATCTTGTTTTTTGCTTACAGTTTTATACATCTGTCATCTCTTTCCAGGTAGACCTAAAGCAAATAGCATTTTGCAACCTTCTGGAATGAAGGTTGAATCCTCCAATTTCAGGTAATCTGTCCTCTCATTGTGTCCTTTGATCATGCTTATGTCCCTTTCTTACCGTTTCTTTTAAATCCCTTGTTAATGGTCAGTACTCATGCTCCTTATCACCTGATGTCTTGCACTGCACTCCTCCCCGACTCCCTTCCCCCTCTCCCTCCGCAAACTCTGCTTTGTAAACTGTAAACCCTCCACTCTTCTCCCACTACTGACAGGTTTCTCTTTCCGCGGATGCTGCTTGATGGCAGAGCTCTTTCAGCATTTCTGTTTTTGTTGGAAATTTTAAAACAGAAAAGTGTGGGAAGTACTCAGAAGATTGAGCCAAGTATGTCCAGCACTTTCAATTTTTAATTCTTTATAGGTAGAGTTATATTTTCACTTCTGGGCTGTTGCAAAAGCAGCAGCAGAAAGACATAGCAACCTAACCCAAGATGTTATAGCCTGAGGATAGTTCACAATGTTTCGCACCTATATGTTAAATTAAGTTTTTAAGTATCCAGAGATTCCTTGCACATTTTAAAAAATGTCGGCTAACTTATTTAAACGTAATCACCATATGGCTATCCCAACCGGCACTTTCAAAACGTGCAAAGTTTCTCTTGGCAGTGATAGCTGCATTTGCAGGTAGATAAAATGAGCAAAGTTTTGTTGTGGCAACAATGCTGTCTCAGGTTGGCAGTGAGTGACTGCAGAAGCACATTTTCGCAGTTTTATTTACTGAATAAATGTTACTGGTAATTTTGCCTAGATTGTGGATATATGAACTTGAAGAAACATGAGTAGGAGTATAGAGTTAAGACTAGCTACTTGATAAAGATGAAACATTTGAATCAAATTGGAAAATGATAAAAGGTAGAATTTAGAGGAAGTGAGGAGAGGGCATGATTATTGATAATCTTGCTATTCGTAGTCCACTATCCTGCTAACTCTGTCAGTCGCTATTTGTGCAGGGTAGTGAGGTGAGCACGGCACCCATTATACAAACCTCTTGCATGAACCACTGCTCCAGGATTAAAAAAACATTGTACTGCAGACATATCCTTCCTGTTTTAATTTGATGATAAGAGTGTACAATAATGTTCCAAAATTACGGTGTTTATGGCAACAAGGTGCCTCACTAGTTAACAGATTTTGAATATGATACTGTTCCGAGTTTCAGACAATTCATTCTGAGAATGCAGAATAATGTATTTTGCCTTTTTTTTACATTTAAGAATATCTGGGTTTCATGTGATGGTGGTGATTACAGGTATTAATGCATTTTTGTAGCCAGTGGAATTCTCCAGCAGATTAATGTGAATTTATTTTTAAACCATGATACTGCTTCTAATTGGTAATGAATTGATGGTATGTCAATGAGTTCATTCAGTTGCAGTAAAACCATAATCTTATCACAGGCCAGTCATATATACTGACAAAATTATATCATGGCATTATGTTCCGACAGCAGAGACCTGGGTTATATTGGGTTATTTGTTGTCACTTCAGTATTCAATGAACGGAAAATAAAGGAACAACAGCAAGATGAATTAAACAAATTTATATTCCAAGTCTTGAGT
>JARFYF010000059.1:11550749-11568003 GCA_030265395.1 Rhina ancylostomus | reverse complement strand
GAAATTGGAGGAACTGTAGCTAACTTTAGTCAGAAAGAATTGGGTGAAGAGTGACTGATAATAGGAAAGGAAACCAGCAGGAGAGTATAAATCAGTTGCAATTGGTGGAGGGTGGAAACTTGCAAGAAAAACTCAAATTGTTGAAAGAATTAATGAATTTCAACAGGAACTGGGGTGAAATCAGGGCTGGAGACATTATAGAAGTGAAAATAAGTTATTTATGCATTGAACAAATATGGAATTGAAAATACTGTTCATGCTCAGATAAGTCACCAAGGCTGTCAAAGGTCTGGTTTAGTTAGACAGTGGTTGGTGAGGTGGATTAAAATAGAGCCAAGTGTACAGAGCTTGCACCTATGACAAATGGTAATAGTTTTGATCTTAGCCAATTTTTGCTGGGGAAAAATTGTAACTGAACTAAAACTTGCCATCAGATTTCAATAATGAGTGTCCACATAGATGGTGTTGGAAGGAGGGAGTGCTGGATATTAGCACCATACAGGTATCTAATAGCAAAGGCTGGTGTTGCCCTTGCCTGACAGTAGATTGGTGGGAACCATGATAACTTCAACTTTGATTTTGTTGTGTCAACGCTTCAGTTGATGCTAATGTTTTAGTGCCATATTGATGGATCTAATAGAGTAAATTACATGGTAGTCAGTCCAGCAGACATTGGTATCTATCATGGGACAGGTGATGTGGACCTCTTCACAACCCCTTGCTTGAGTAATGATATAACTTAATAGGTGCCAGAGAAGATAGTGTTCCTCTTCCAGTTAGCCCATCAGTCATGACTCACTGCTTTGTTGTTTAAATTGGCCAACTTTTGTCTGTCACATCTTGTAATGTGGGAACGTCAGTGATAGAGTGTCCAAGTTCCTGAACTATGAGATGTGACATGCAGAAGTTGGGTTCATTGCTGATGGGACTGTCCGCAAGGCACCAAGGACATGTACTGATACGTGCACTCATGCATAGGCTCAAGCACAAGAACCCTTGTCCATTTCCCTCCCTCTTTGCTTCTCAAACATCTTACCCACACTTCTTGTCCCAGGTTCTGGCCAAGCTCCAGCTCCCAATCCCACTGCATACCCAAATGATTTCTTGTCCCTCTGGCCACACCTGGCTTATGTTCCTGACAATGGTTCCAACTGCACACCTGGCCCACATTCCCAAAGGGTACTTTAAGATTATCCCCCACTGGACAACAAATGATTACTTTTAAATTTACTTTTCTACTAACCTGAGGTATGTACTTTGCCCTTGTAGAAAAAATCTGCAACTTTCTTGATAACTAGAGGGTTATAGATGATGTTGAGGGGTCGAGTGCTGACTTCCAATCTTCTCTCATAGTTACTCCAAACTGGATTTTTCTCATAGATCATTTCAAATACTGGTGGCAACTTACATGGAGAACAAAATGCTGTAAAATACCCATGAACAAAATTAGGTGAATTCAAAAAAATTATCGTATTGGTAATATGTCATTCACAGTTTTTCTCTAGCATTAGTGCTTTCTCATCATTGAATTTGGATAAAACATGTTCTTACTGAATAGTACGACATAAAATTCTGAAGACAGAAGAGATGCAGGAACCAAAAGCAAAGTGCTGTAAGAACTCAGTGGGTCCAGCAGCATTAACTGAGGCAAAAGGTGAAAGTTGATGTTTTCAGTCAGCACCTTGCATCAGTCCTGATGAGGGGGAAACAGCAGTAGGAGAGTGGGATGGGGTGGGACAGAGGCTGGCAGTTGATGGGGGATACCAGATGGAACCAGGTAGGAGGGCGTCAGAGGCTGGTGTGATAGGGGATGATGGGTGGATGTAAACAGGTGGAGAAAGGGATGGGAAAAGGGAACAAAAGGAGAAGAGAACTAGGTGGACAGGTGAGTGTGTGTGGGAGAACGCTAGCGGTGTGGGTTACCTGAAACTGGAAGGTTCAATGATCATACCATTGGGTTGTAAGCTACCCAAGCCAAATATGAGAGGTTCTTACAAATTGTGTTTGGCTTCTCCATAGCAATGGAAAAGGCCAGGGACAGACGGGTTGGTATGGGAATGAAAAAGAGAGAAAAAAAATGACCTGCAACTGGAAGCTCAAGAAAGCCATTGCGAAAAGAGCACATTCGCAAAATGGTTGCCTAGTCTACGCTTAGCTTCCCCAATGTGCAGGAGGCCACTTCATGAGTAGTGAATACTGTAGACCAGGTTGAGTTGGTGCAGGTGAACCTCTGCCTCACTTGTAAGGGCTGTTGAAGTCGTTGAATACAGTAGGCCAGCTTGGAAGTGCAAGTGAACCTTTATATCTCAATATTTGCAAATATTTCTTTGCCTATATATCAATGGAGGATTCCTAGTACACTATCCATTAAATAAAAATAATCCATTTTTTTAAAAAAAGGAACAGTAGCACTTTTGAATTTTGGGTTTAAATTAATTTAGTTTTCAATCAAAATCCTATTATATGTTTTCTTCTGATTTTCTCCCTAAGCCCCTCCCTCTTGGAAATTATGTGGCGAAATATAGTTACACAGAACCCTACCTGGACAAGGCTCCTTGCTACTCCTTGTGCCTGGTCCTTGACTGTAAATTGCTTTCATTTGTGATCCTTAATAATTTAAAGGAACATTACAGCATATTGCCTCACCTGCATGCACATTGGTTGCGTCAGACAAAGTGGAGCGCATTCCTAATGTCTGTGATAAGCTTGCAGCATCTTTTTCCTGTTAATGTACAAAGGAGGCACATAGTTAATATTGCTTTCTCAACTGTGATTCTATGATTGCAAACACATAAAACAAAAAAAAAAGTCCAAGCTGAGTTAATTATGCAACATAGGCAAACATCAGTTTTCTCTCAAAGAAAATGCCCATGCTGATACTTAGAGACCCCTCAAATTACTTTCAAATAAAGCCTCAAATAAAAGGCAAATGCTGAGAAAGTTGACCCTAGACAGTTCATCCTATTACATTATTTAGCTCAATTACAGTCCCTGGAAGCCAAGCCATCATCTTCATACCCAATGTATGCAACTATGACTTAAGTAGGAATGGTGCAATTCCTTTGTAAATGCAATGACATAAAAGTTTATGGGATATCTTAAACATTTTAAAATTCAGTGCAAGTCAATCAGAAGACCATCTGAACAATGACTTGCATGTATATAGTGATTTTAAATACTAATCTTTGTATAGTTTTCCACCAAATTAGGACTGAACACCAGAAGGCTGAGGAGGAAAATTACTTGTCCAAGACACCATTACAAAATTAGATTTGAGGTGGCTTTTGAGCTAAAGCAGAACTATGGTAGCCAAGGTAGCTTTTGGAAACGTGCTTCAAGATATCCCAAGGTTGTGTCACTGATGGGAGGGAGGAAAAACTCCACCCTGCTCAATTAAACCATGTTAGTCAATATTTTGGAAACTGTACACCACATGCTACAAGTTTAACTGACTGATGGCTCCCTTCTGAGGCTGGTGGCAAATTGAATTACTGAGCTTTGGCTAAGCAAAAAGTTTCACAATTCTTCTTTCTTGCATGCACAACTCCACAAACATTACATTGCATCAGATTATAAATCTGCACCAAACAAAAAAGTAATTACATGTTAATGCACCTTGCCTAAAAAACATTTTTTTCCAAGCTGAATTCAGCTATCATGTACTGACACCTACTGGTTTGGGTGAAGCTAGGACAGGGAATAAGGAACCTTGTGTTGCCAAGTCTCGCAGGAACAAGGCTCCCAGTTGAACAGAGAACAAGGAAGATTCAGTACGAGGGGATGACTCCACACCAATTTTCACTCCTGAAAAACATACAAAAGAATGAGCAGTTACTTCTCTGCCACCTTCACGTGATAAAATATTTTATAGTAGTGCTGTGCAGTAGAAGGCCCAGTGTTCTGGCCTGCCTCAGTAAACTGCAAGATGCTGAAGCTCACCACTCCCATACTGCCTGCAACTTCAATACCTGCTGGATGAGTGTGGTCCTGGTGTTGCTATCACTGGTTAGTAATGACCTTCATGAAGGAAAAGGTCAACTTTAAACATACCTGTCAGGTCACAAAGCTGACTGCTGCTCAGGAAGGCCCTGTAGAACTTTGACCTGTTAAATCATGCCCTAGGCTGTCATCCAAAAACCTTGTATGTCTATATTGTCACTGGCATCCACAAACATTCAAAAATAATCAAAGCTATTAAATATCAAACATACTACTAAAACAAAATTTTAAAGTACAGTAAGAAAATATTAAAACACTTAAAATTCCATAAAACATTTAAAAATATTCAAATACAATTGTTCACGTATTCAAATGAAAATGACCTAAAGACTTAACAAATCTAACCCTGTCCAAATTTCCCAGCATAATGGCTGGGAAACTGCAGACAACTGTCACTTCACTGCACAACTCCATAAGGGATTCACCATCAGAGCACAGTTAGAATTATAGTGAAAGGACCTCTCAGGAAATATGAGATTTATGCAGTTGTGCCAGTGACCCAACTGTTTTCAGATTGACAATCTGGTCCTCACCACTAAATTTTACTAAAGTTTATTTATTCATTTTCAGAACCATGAACAGTTCCTACAGCAACCCATATATGATCCATTATTGTTTTCCTCCTTGCTTTTTTGAATTAGTTAAATTTGCTGTATTTTTTTATTACTGCTAAAAATGAAGGCTAAGATTTGTCTTTAGATGGAAAATGAAGTGGCAACACAATAAGAAATGAAGTTGTTACAGGTTAAATCTCTCAATCCAAGATTTGTCACAATGGAGACACACCTAGCACCAAGAGACTTGCTCTTTAGCTTCTTACTTATACCTCCTGTTAAATGACATCTAGCAAACCTAGTTACAACTGGAGAGATCATTAATCACAGAATAATAAGCCTAGAAAAGAGTCCCTATTTTGCCCCCAAGTTTGAAGAAATTTATCTAATTTGCAATATTTTAATAACAGTATTATCAGTCACTGCTTTATTTCTTTTCTCTCACCATCTGTGGGCCTGAAAACTACTTACAGCATTACATATGCTCTTTTATCTCACCTTATATTCTTTCCTCTTTTTTGTAACATTAGTGATACCCTCCACGTCCTTCACTCAAGATTCACCGAGGTTAAATGAATGAAAATCGTTCCTAAACACCTTTGAAAATTACCTGAAAACTCTAGTTCCACAAAAGCCGTCTCTGTGGCACCAAGATTAGTCTCCTTGTCATGTCTGAGCAAGCTGATGGTTCCGCTTTGTAGCAGAAAGTTCAGTTTAATAAAAACATGGTCCCTCTTTGTGAATGTGTTCATGCCTGATGTATCAGTCATTGTGTTGAAGAGTTCATCGCCATCTGATAAAGAGCAATGAAGAAAAAGTTGCCCAATGAATTTACGAGAAATTAAATGCATAAACAGCATTTAATACAATACATTAGATGCTTACAATATCTCAATAGCCAAATGAAGAATATCAACAGGGTTTAACTTTTTCAACTAGACACCTCACTACAAATTTTAACTGGCCTCCATCATAGATGCAAAAAGCACTGTCATTTCAAAGCATCATATTAGAGTACAGTGAACTGAAAGCAAACTGGTCACACCTTTGACATATTAATACCTGTGCAAAAGGGAGTCAAAAACACCAAGTGGCAACAGTGAGCAGCAAGTTGACAGGCAAGTGACTTTTCAAGAATTACTAGCTGAATTTGGAAGAATATTATGTCTACACTTTTCACAACCATTGTGATTAATTTGAAGTACTTTGTCAAAAGAGACATATTTTGAACATTTCACAGCTCACAATAGAATATCTTTTAAACATGCTCCAGCAAAGAAATAACAAGTTGTGCCATCTCTAATGCAATGTAAATGGTATATATTTAATATCTGCTGGAAGCTATTTGAATATCTGCTAACTTTGCATATACCAGTTTATGAAAAGGCAGCAGATATGCAAATAACTTCATAATTTAGTCATTTAACTCTGAGACATGTCCTAAATCACTGTGTAATTAAAACCAAAATTAAAATAACAGATTATTCTAATTTTATGAAAGATGGAAGGACTCCTGGTAAAGCTAGTAAAAATAACAAATAATGAAGTTGCATAGACAGGAAAAAGCTGAAATTCAAGCTCCACTTTGAATTCAGTTAGCTGATCTCATCCAAGATCTGGTAAGGATGGAAGTTAGATGGTCCAGGGACCCATTCTTGAAACTGTCGTCTTCTGTTTCATAAAAGAAAGCAAGTTCTATCCTCTGGAAAGCACAACAAAGGAGCGAATGGTAAAGACTAAACTGAAAAGGGGAAGTCACTATACAACAGACGAAATGCCTTGATCTTGAGAGGATTATGACTTAAGGCTGAGTTCTCTATCAATGAGTGTGAGAGAAAGCTGAACAAACCCCAATGAGAAATGTGTATCATCTGGCAAAAATAATTTGCTGCCTTTGGCGTCAACTCTATTGTCATTTTCTCAGTTGCTGAGGATTTCTTACTTTATAATTCTCTTGAATGGGGAATACAGCAACGCTTTAAATACAAGCTTTACAAATTTTAAAAATTTAAGGATTGTATAAAAATATCACAGATGTTGAATCTCAGGTAGTAATTGGATTTTAGGTATTTATGTTATTAAATAAATGTAGTGTACAGCCCTTAACACCAAATCAAAAGTGGATTACAAAACGTAAAATTGGGGCTAATCTCAGAGTTTCACAGACATTGCTGTTATCTCATCTATGAGTTTATGTTTTTAAAGAGATTCAGTGGAAATGAGGGAGATTAGGGGTTCTCTGGAAAGGGTGGGAAAGAGGGATGATGAAGGGGCTTTATGAAAGACACCCCCTAACTATATCGATGTCCCAATGGTACCCTGTAGCCACAAGTCCCTGTGATCAGTGGCAGCACTGGATCCACAGATCAAGGGGGAGTTTGTTACTAGTTCACAGAAAAATTTTATTGGAAATAATCAGTGCCAGCAGTCCTTAGTAAAAATTGGGAACTGCTGGCACTTATTTATTTCTAATAACATTTTTATGTGATCATTCTTTTAACATAAAAATAATTGGGGGCAACTTCTTATTACACATAGTTCAATAATTTCAGCATTGTTTTAACATGAGTTAATTACAGATGGTAAGTTGCGATGTTCCAAACCATTTTTTATCAGTAAAAAGATGATGACATGAGAACATTATAGTGGTGGACTGGGAAGAAATACAACAAAGAAATGAAACCAGCATTGAAGTGATTTTTGACAGGAAGAACCTGATCCAACTTCCCAATATGTCACTTACACTTGCAGAAGGTGCAAATGAGTTCAAAATCTAAGCACTAAACTCCTAACTTCTTTACTTCCTAACTGGAGTAAAGACATTCAGTTTCAGGAGTTGAGAGGATTCTGGACTTGTAACACATAATATATGTGAAATATAAATGACTATATCTAATCTTATTAAACTACAGTAGAAAAAGAATCATTTCAATGTTTTAAATATGTCTATGTCAGGCTATGGAGGCAATTGTCAGGAAACTTTCCCATGACAAAGTTTCACAAATGCACGTTCTAGAAAAAAAACATGTTGCACCTTCAGCATCTCAGATGGCTATTTAAAGTTGCAGCATGAATGCAAATCTCATCATACCTAGGGACTCTTCTGGATTCCACTGCTGCTGCTCTTCAGCTGTGAGATCTTCTACGGTTACACCCTGTTCCATTTGCTGAGCATTTTGAGAGTAGCCATACCAGCCACCCCATCCAGGGAACCAAGACTGCAGATACTGGATCATGCCACTGCGGTTTCCATGCACCGACTTGGACTGTGAGGAAGAACCCAGAGGTTCTGATAGAGGCTCACGCAGTTTCTGTCAGAATGATCAGAATAAAAGCAATTTTCAACATCCAGAATTTCCACGTTTTGTGTAAGCTCATGGCAACCCCAGAGTGCTGAACAGTTAGATAATTGGTTTGGGAAGATAACTTATGTCATATCACACTTGATGGTATGTCATACTTGAATCTAGAGAAGATCCGCTGTTCAGTTTTTGAATCTAACCTAGACTTTCAAACCCCGTGGGGACCTTTTTTGAATTATTTTCAAAATCTCTGATTTGGGGACTAAAACGCAGATATTGGCTGACACTGTTATCTTTTTAAAGGTATTTCCTTGTTTTTTCCATCTAACAGCTTTGGATTTGGTAGTGGGAGTAGATTCTTTTTATAATAAAATATTTCAAAGTTTTCTTCCTTTAATAACTACTATATGTGATTATTAGAGTATTGTAATCTTAAATATGATTTAACACAACGTATTTAGTATTTTTACTCTCTTTCTTGATGCATGTACTTTGTATTTTTTTCATGGATTCAATAAAAATATTGTAAAGGAAAGATAACTTTAATACCTTTTCCCATGCCGCAATCATAAGCAGTGTTCCACTCAACACAACTAAGAAAGCTCCAGCACACCTCATTATATTATTTGGTGCACTATAACTCCACATGTTGTGCTCCCAATTTCAAATCTACCATTCTCAACTTCTGTTAAGTAAGGACCCAGCACAGATACTATAATATACTATCTTAGATTCCAAAGTGAAATTGCTGTGAATTTGCCAATAATTTTATGTGCAACTGTCAACAAATTCAGGATTTTAACGTGCAAAAAAAGATGTTCCAAATTTGCAGTCAGCAATTCAACACAGTTTTGATGACTATACTCTAATGCTGGAGACTTCATGGAGTTTAGCATGGGAGCATTAAGTTGCAGCAACCCTTCAATACCTGTAATGAAGAATCTGCAAAATAACCTGTGCTAGATTGGAATTAGTGTGGGAATGCTTTCTCATTCATTTCAGTTGTGGGGAATACTAGCAAGGGGCTTTCATTATGAATTAACACAATTTTTTGTTGGTGCTTTGAGTCTTTTTAAATATTTGTGGGTTATATTTTCAGCTTTTACATTTTTGTTTAAATTTTTATTTACTTTTTGAAGTTTTAAAATATAGATTTAATAGTTTTTAGTCATTTTTGAATGCATGAAACTTACAGTCTTTAACAGTTCTGGTTAAATCAGGATGCACAGCATCATCTACTGTCAAGATATTTTCACCATTTTGTGGGCAGGTATTGTCTGGTTCCCACATGAGCCCATTGTACCATGGAAGGCTTTTCACTTCACGTTGTCCCACTGTGATCCATCTGCTGTACCCCTAAAATTTGCCACTGTTCAGACAGGAATATGAAGCAAGTGGAAGATAATAATTAAGGGCTAAAAACCATTCTCAGTCACTTACAGTAATATGGTCACAAAGCTTGATTGACAGAGAAATTACCTTATTATCGCCACTTTGACTGGCTGTGGCATTGTCATTATATTTCACTATTATTTTAACCAACCAAGTTTAACAATCTGCAAAACTCTATTAATCTGGCATGCTCAGGGCTTTGGTGGTGCTGAACTAGATTTTCTGGACAATTGGATGCCCAATGCACTTTTAATTCACTTCTTTTTTAAAAAAATGTCACATAATAGAATAATACATTTTCCAATGGACCTAGTAAATTTCATGGGAGTGCAGAAGCCAGGGCCTCAGTGAGTTGATGGGGAGACTTGATGAGTGGACAGGGAACACAGCAAACATCACTGGTGAGACAGATACTCAACCATTGGAACTTCCAAATAGTTGGATAGTGGTTTATTGGACTTTTACTGTATATTGAATAGTTGCACAAATTGTATAATGAGTTAAAAGAATAAGTCCATTTATCCATGACCAAAGGGCATAGCCACAAACTGATGGAGCCTAAATTCAGGACTGTTAAGGATGTGCAGCAGAACTGTTTAGAGTATAACCACTTACAACTGTGCAGCACACAGTACATTTCCTATTGCTTGGCACACTAGAGTAGTGGCTTGCAGGGTTATGTCCAACCAAATGGGAAGAATCCCATTGACAGGTCTATGCCTCCAGGATACATTAGCAAGAGAGGTTGACTAGTCAATTATGAACAGGAATGTGGAATGTTAGGAATCTGCTTGGCTCAGGTATTAGATCATCCAGTCCATCAGTCAATGTCAGGATTCTGACTTTTATCACAGATTTGTCATGTTGGAACCACCCAACTCAGAGAAACCACAACTTAGCCACCGGTGGATTGAGTTACTTCTTCTGAAACATCTGTTTGTTGATTTAATCCAAATTCCTAAATGTGTGCAAGAGCAAATATTTAATTGCAAATCCTGACCTCAGCCAGAATATCTTGCTTCTTGAACTGCTCAAATACAAGTTCTCGCAGGATTTTCAGCTCTTCAAAGCTCTGTTCATCCTCAATCCGCTCTAGCTCCTCCTATAAAACAAAACAGTATAGCACCAAGTTCCATCAGAGGGATGCGAGTGATGATATAAAATATGATTTCTCCAAGGCTTCCTTGGCTTTTATTATTAAGAAAAAGGAAAAGCTTCTTCACCTTGACAAGCTCACAAATGACAAAGCAGAAAATCCTAACAATTCAACTTTTTAAGACATCTGCATCCAGACCCACCCTGTATCACCCACACTCAACCAGAAGCCAAGCAAAAACAATCTCTCATCAGAAATACCAGATTCAGCAAGATTAGCTGGGACATATGCAGCATTTGACAGCAACAACTCACAATAGATATTTTCTCTGTAATATTTCCTTGCACTCACCCATCTGATTCCTCTCATCAAGTTCAAAATGATCAATTAGATCTTCCCAATGTTCCTTCTGAGGTTATAGATCAACCATAATCTTATTCAATGGAGGAGCAGCACAAGAGACCAAACGGCCTATTTGTGCTTCCATTTCATATGTTCTTATGAATGTGCTGACCATGTGTCAGTATCCCTTGATTCAATATCAAGCAAACTCTATTTCTGGACCATGTACATGAAAGAATCATACCTCACCACAAGCATTATCACAATACAAATCAATGGAATCCACAACTATACATACAACCAAAGCAGTCCTGACATTATCTTTTTAGTAATTCAAAGAGGCCAGTTAAAGTGTTCTAAGTGTTCTAGTGTAAAGTCAAATTGTAAAATTATTCCCAACCAAGATCAATCACCTCTTCTTCTAATGAATTCAGATTTCCTTTCAGCTTTTCATGATATTTCTCTGTAGAGAACACTGCATCTCTTGCTCGTTGTAATACAAAGGTCCAGTTTAATCGCTTCCTCTGTTCACGAATCTCAGCAAGATTGGCATTCAGAGCAAAATTCCACCACTCACGAGAACTATTTATAAGGGAAACAAAAAACAGAAAATCGAATGTTTCAATAATGCTTACATTAAGATTTACTGAGAAATTCCGTAGATTTATATGTTTATATAAATAAGATGCTCTCCCGACACTTAATGCATGGAGAGCTGTTTTGACTTTAGGCTATAGTTAAAAATGGGCATTATCGATTTTCAAAGAATTCATTGTCATTAATCATAAGAGATACATAAATAGATGGGGGATTTGATAATGCTGGCTTTATACTTTTTCTCCAACATTGAAATTATCCCTCTGGCCATCAAGACCAGATAATGTCTTCAGACAATACAGGGTTAGACTACAACAGTAAGTGTGCCTGGGATGCAGCTGTAGTTTAATTTCCCCATGCCAAGTAACTTATTCCTTGTTTTATATTTCATAATTCCATGATGACTGTTATAATAAGTGCAATAACTTTAGGCACAACTATTGTGTTTCATGTTATAAATAACTCCAGTCTACCTGCCTGAAATTGCAGCCAAAATAGGATTCAAATTTTAAAAATTGTTACTCTGAAGGAACTCGATGAGTGAACACTTCTAATTTTCCAATTTCTCTTCTCCAATATGATAAAGTAAATACTAGTGTGCAGTTTGGATATTTTATGTGTAGATCTAGAATCTGAAGGTCAGCAGTCTATTTAAAGCTGAATCTTGGTGTCATTTGAAAGCCAGACACTAGAGGAACCAATTGATAATAATGAAGGTCACGTTTCTTGCGTAATTTTTCATGCTGGTATGCAAATTCAACACAAGGCCATGTGCTGCTGTCACAACTGAGAAGTTAACACAACACTGTCCACTCATTGAATTGTGCTTTAATGGCCTAGTGCCTTTTGTTTACAGAATTATAAGAAAATGCTCTTTGGTCAGAATTATGCTCAAAGTTCTTGAAATTAAAGAATCTTATTAGCCTGGATCTTGCAGTTAATAGCAAACAAACAGCACCAGTCATTAATTACATATACCAATTTCTCACAGTCTTTCCATGAGCTTCAGACCTGGAATTTGCTGTGATTAAAAGTTATTTAGATGCTACACCCAAAGAAGCATGGATGAACAGAGTAAGGTTTTACCTCTGTAACCAGATTAAAGAATCTTTATTGAAGCAGACAGTCTGAAGAAATGCAAATTAGGATTATTAATTCAAGGCCTATCACTTATAGAATGTGAAATAAAGAGAAAAAGATAGAATTGAGAGATACAAGAATTATTTATCCTTAAGTCTTCAACCATAGTTAAAATGGGTACAATAAGTAAAATCTAAAAAAAGTGACACTGGAATTGTTCTGCAGTAATTAAAGACTTATCACACTGTCAAAATCCTAATATTTACTAAGAACCTTAAAGGATTTCTGTCGTATCAGTGCAGTAGCATCAAGCCATTCCATCTATTTCAAAGTTGAGTTTCCTGATAAGATACTAAAGCAGCAAAACTTATGGAGCAGCAAGGCAAGTCTGACAACAAGTTATTAATGCCTGCATTTAGCTGATTGGTGCAATAACCTGCCCAATTTAGTGTAAGGCTGAGTAAAAAACTCATTTTCTAAAAAAAAATTTGCAGCATATTTGCATTATAATCAAAGAAATGGTAGCAATAATGCTCAACAATGGGGATATCATGTCAAGGAAAAAAGATTTAAATTATAATATTCATGAATAGATGGCTGGGTGATACCATAAAAAGGCACTCAGTAAAAACTATGAATCTCAAGAGCAAAGGCTCAATTATCTATTGAAATCTTACAGGTGCCTTTAATGAATTAAGTCCTTGAAAATTCCCAGATATTATAAATGCAAGCACCTTTCCCTGTACTGCATTCATACCAAGCAATGGATAGACGAGAATGAGCAAAAGTGTGCCAGGGCAAAGGGAGACAGCATATTAAAAGCCAAAGGAGCAATCAGTGGGGTGGATCCAAGGAATAGATGCTGATGGGCAGTGCATTTTGAATGGTCAGCAGGCATTACAGTGGTAACTTACAATTTAGATCTTTGTTCATTATTGGTAGGTGACTGTGTAGTTAAAATTAAGGCCCATTGTGATTGCTGTCATAAAAGAAAAAACTCACAAAAAGAAAAAGCTATTTTCTCTTGGCATCTAAATGATCAATTAGTAATTGGTTTATTATTGTCACAAGTACAAGATACAGTGAAAAGCTTTGTTTGCATACCATCCAGACAGATCATGCCACACACAAGTATATCAAGGAAATACAAAAGGAAAGTAACGACGGAATGCAGTATATACTGTTATAGTTACAGAGAAGGCACAGTGCAGGTAGACAAATAAGATGCAAGGGTTATGACGAGGTAGACTGAGAGATCAAGAGTTCATCTTTATTGTATAAGAGGTCCATTCAAGAACCTTATAACAGTACATCAACCTTGTGCTCAATGACAGCAAAACCAAGGAACTGATTGTGGACATTAGGAAGGGGAAATCAGGTGAATATGCACCAGTCTTCACTGAAGGTCCTGCAGTGGAAAGGATGAGCAATTTCAAGTTCCTGGGTATCAACATCTTGGAGGACCCATCTTGGGCCCAGCACATAGATGCAACCATCAAGAAGGCATGACACCATCTCTACTTCCTTATAAGTTCAAGGAGATTAAGCATGTCATCGAAGACTCTGACAAACTTCTACAGATGTACAGTGGAAAGCATTCTGACTGGCTGCATGAACTCCAATGTACAGGAATGCAATAGGCCTCAGGAGTAACGGACTCAGCCAGTTCCATCATGGGTACAGCTCTCCCCACCATCGAGGTCACGTCTCAGGAAGGCGGCATCCATCATCAGGAACCCTGCTATCCAGGCCATGCCCTCTTCTCAACGCTGCCATCAGAGAAGAAGTACAGGTGCCTGAAGACCACACCTCAAGGTTCAATCACAGCCTCTTCCCCACTGCCATCAAGTTCTTGAACTGACCTGAAAAACTCTAACACTACCTGAGACTACACTTCTTTTTCTCGCTCTTGCTCTCTCATTTTGCACTAGCACCATTATGTTTATTTTATTGTGAAAATTGTGTATAATTTATGTTCATTTAAGTTTAGGTTAACATACGTTTGTCATGTTTATAATGTACTGTGCTGCTACTGCAATAAGCTAATTTTCATGGCATTTATACTCTATGCATGTATAGAGTATATATACTCTATACCTTATACTTTATAAATAGACCTCCATTTATAAAGTATTCTACTTATATTCTCAAGTCTAAAGTGGATGTCCTCACCTATTGTCTATATTGAAATTCTTTGTCACAAATTTGCCCTGCACAATCTATTCATATCTTTTTGTACTGTAAGGTTCTATTAATGCCACTTATTATGTTGCCTACCTTTATGTCATTGCTAATCTGAGATATGTGACTCTGTGCCCCACATACAAGTGAAAAATCATCATACCATGACTATTAAAGCTATATGCCCTTTAACTCCACTTTTCTTGCCATTCAGCCAATCTCTTAACCAGGTCAATAACTTGTTTCAATTCTAGGAACTTAATCTTTAGCTAGGATTCTTAAAAGGCTTTGGCAAATGACTTCAAAACTGCTGTGCAATCACTTAGCAATTCACTTTTAATCACCTCTTCAAAAATGCAAAAGTTAGTCAAGTATGTTGTACCTTCATTTATCCATGCTGGCTTCTTCCAATAGCTGTTTCTTACTCTAGCCTTAATAAGATTATCTGATGACTTCCTGAAAGTAGCTGTAAAATTAATCGATAATTCCCTGGTATCTCTCTCTCTCTCACCTTTCATTAACATTCGAGAGAACTTTGGAAGATCACTACTTCCTTTAAAACCCTGGGATGGAAATACTCTGGTCCTGCTAACTGATCATTTATTTTAATCATCTATCTTCATTATTAGAAATTTGCTTAAGTTTGGTATATGAATATAAAAAGCAAAAATTGTTTAGTTGGTAAATTTACTTCTCTTCGGAGTTATTGCTTTGCAGTTGAGAACAAATTGAAGAAAAGGGAAAATACAATCTGCCACTAATAATTGAAAAGGCAGTGTTTCAAAATTTAGACCTCAAAATACTCTTGCGACATGATCACATTCATTTTCTGTACTTAATTCATTACTAATCTACCTTCTTTTACCTTCTAAGTTATTAAAAGGCCCCTCCATCATGTACAACATACAAAATGCTGGAAGAACTCAGCGGGTCAAGCAGCATCTATGAAGGGAAATGGACAGTTGACGTTTCGGGTCAAGCCCCTCAGGACTGGAAAGAAAGAGGGAAGATAGACACCATAAAAAGATGAGAGGAAGGGGTGGAGCAAGAGTTGGCAGGTAATAGGTGAATCCAGATGAGAGGGGGTTGATAGGTAGGTGAGGGAGAGGGAAGAGTAAGAATGGTGCAAGAAGCTGGGAGGTGATAGGTGGAGGTAACAAAAGGATGAAGAAGATGGAATCTGATAGAATAAGACAGTGGACCATGGAATAAAGGGAAGGAGATGGGGAATGCAACCAGAGGGAGGAATCTGTGGATGATGGGTAATTTGAGAGGGCGTGGGAGGGGAAAGAGAAGGGGTGACGGGGCCAGTAGGATATGAGAAAAAAGGGGGGGGGGAAATAGAGGGGAATGGCTACCAGAAGTTAGGTAAATTGTGTCTGATTTTTCTTCTCTCCCAGAATTACATTAGGACTCCTCCCTCATGATGCACCATTTACAACAGCATTAACATGTCAGGAATAAAAACATTTTTCCCCTTTTTTTTCCAGTATTCTAAAGGGACTATTCCAGACCATTCTGATTCATTCCTCCATATCTATCAATATCCACACCCCACAGCTTCAGTGGGGAGAGCAAACAGTATAGGTGACCACTTCGCAGAATAATTATTTAGTCCTTAAGTGTGACTCCGAAATTCTGGTTGCCTGTCATTTTAAATTCTCCAATCCACTTTATTTCCCTTTTAACTATTATTTGTTGTATTTCCAGCATTTTGTCATTATGCCACCCTTTCTGCCTTTTCACCATAATGTTCATCATTTAATTTCTTCCATCTTCCACCCTCATTATCCTTCCCATTTCTCTGATTTCCTACCTTTCTGAAAGTAAGTTCTCTAACTTTTACCAGTTTTCAAAAAGATTAATGACCTGAAATTTTAACTTTTTTTTTACCGATGCTCCGACCTGCCAAATGGTTACACAGTATTTTAAATTTCACTTCAGATTTCCAACATCTACACTATTTTGCTTTTGTTACAACAGTTAGCTCATGGGAGGTGAAGGTATCTTTGATAATGCATTGTACCTTCAAGTAATTTTATACTTTTTAAAAAATCATACCAAGATTTCAAAGTAAATTTGCGTAACAGCACAACTGAACAAGTAATGTTTTCACCTAGATTTAATGTCGAGGCTTTATTTTGATCTGTCATACATTTTCATGGGATAAATTGGCAGAATTCAACAAGCCTTGCTCAATCTCTTAACCAGGTATGTAGAGATTTCACTCCAGGTGTGCAGATGAAAATTCCTCTTTCACACATAATAAGTTGGAGTATGAAACAAGTCAATTTGTTTATTTACAAAAGTCAAACAAAATTTAAACTTAAGGGAGACTTACTTTGATTTAACAGGGACTTTAGGTCTCCATTTTCTTAGTTGAAGTTGCCGTTCTTTCCTTTCCATTTCTTTCAAGAATGTCATCAATTGCTGGTACTGCACCTGAATACACAGAAATAAATTAAACAACTTAGAATTCATATCTGAAAAAGCAAGTGCAAAGAGAAAGAAATGTCCACTTTACATAGCCCATATACAACAATTCTCTTTTGATTCAGTCTGATTGAAATGCAGATCAACACCTTCATCAAAGTTTAGAATTCAAAGGTTCAATATTAACTAGACCGCGCAGACTTGAGTGCATCCTCAGTCCAAGCTGAATAAACAGATAACCTTTCATGGCTTCAATTTTCTACATTCACAATCAAGTT
>JARFYF010000059.1:11486932-11498701 GCA_030265395.1 Rhina ancylostomus | reverse complement strand
GGCAGCATCTGCAGAGAGAGAAACAGATTTAATGTTTCAGGTTGATGACCAAAGCTTATTCCGTGTTCAGTAGTGAGCACTTCCCACAGGAGTGAATGTGATGGTTCCACCAGAAACTCTACCAGGAATCAAGCTTGGTGTAGCTACTTATTGCCTATACTTCCTGGACAATCAATAGGTCTAATCACAATGCTCTCTTAATTTTCCATGCATTGACAGTGCCTGACGTTATGACTATTGACCCTTCACTTACATTTCTGTGTGAAATTGTGCTTCCTTCAAGGCTGGTGGGGATCGATTAATAAGATCCTATCTCATTCACTTAGTTTCCTAGTGGTCACATATTGAAAGCCAGTGTGGAATGGTCCAATCTAGAGTGACTTGCAGGCTGAAGAGGACTGCCATGGGGATGCACATCTCTTGAAATGGTGGAGAGAAAGGGAGTCAGACATATTTTGCTGTCAGTACACCAAACATTAAACAATGTCAAAAAGCAAAATACTGCAGATGGTGGAAATCTGAAGTAAAACAAAATTCTGGGAATGCTCAGGAAGTCAGGCAGCATCTGTACAGAGAGAAAGAGAGTTAATATTTCAGGTCAATGATTTTTCATCTGATGAAAGGTCATCAACCTAAAATGTTGATTCTGTTTCTCTTTTCACAGATGCTGTTTTATCTGCTGAATACTTCCAGTGTTTACTGTTTTTATATAACAATGTCAAGAAATGTTTTTAGACCATCTTTTATGAAACAGGGATTTTAAACAGAGATTACACTCGGGTCTGCAGTGAGTTTCCTTCTGGCAGTGTAAGGACAAAAGGAAACAGAATTCCTTTCGCTCCAGGAAGGACAGTGCAATCTTCTGCTTTAAAATAAGGTGCCATCTCATGAGCTACAAACTGCATCATGAACTGCTTATTTATGCAGTAAATAGTGTCATCCATGACAGCACACTGAAATGGTGCCATCTTGCAAAGCTTTTTGGTGGCACATTCATCACCAGTTTTGGTGATGATGTGATACCGAAACACACTGATACCATCATCCTGGTTAATCTCAAACCTGTAGATGAAGTTTTTGACAGCTGCTATGTCAGTTGTCTTGTCCTTCTTGCTCATCATGGTGCAATCATTCCATGAGTTTTCTCTGGGATTGTATTTGAGAAGCTGATAGTAGGAGATGCCCCTACTCACATAAATCTCACCATTACATACAGTAGCTTTGTGTGTTACAGCAAAGATTCCTCGTGGTAGAGGTGCAGTGAAGGTCCATCTGTCTGTTCTGGGATCATACTTCTCCACTGTACAAAGACACTCTCCACCAATTGCATACAGATACCCATCCAAAGCCACAAGTTTGCAATTGGGTCTGGCTTGGTTTAGTGGACTTATCTCACTCCAAATGTTAGTCACTGGATTGTAGCAAAATACTTTGTTGGATAGTTTAATTCCTTTACCAGACCCCTGACAACCAGCCACAACAAATAGATAATTATACATGGTGCATAATGCACAATCCTTGGAGATTGATTCAACTTCCAGGTCAACTAATGGATACCAGGAATCATTCTCAGTCTTGTAATAATAAACTTTGTGATTGGTCTGAAAAGGTTTCAGTAGTCTGGTAGTGGTTTGACCTTCTGCGTTTTGTTGAACTGGTGTCTTAGTCCAGACACTCTCCTGGACATCCACATCAACTACCATCAAATATCTTTTACCTTCCATCCTTCTCGACAGGATCAGTTCTCTTTCATCTGCTTTGAGTTGACCATATATACTTGGGTTCTTCAAAACCTGTAAGTAATTGTCACTCATGACTTGGTAAGCAGCATCTTGCAGGTCCTTTAGATCATGTTTCTTTGCAACACACAAAATCTCATAACAGTTTCCCAGATCCAAGCGACATTTCATGACTTCAACAGTTGATTGATTGCTCAAAGGGATTGGAATAAAATTGGCTCCAGCAACAATTTCCACCGCTGTTTCCTTGCTGAGGTCCGGCTGAGACAAATACAATGAATCTACCAAACAGCCCAGAGAACTGGAGCTAAGGTCATCAACTGAAGGTGCTCTGGAGTTAAAGTCACCTGAGGTGCTTCCCTCTGAACAAACTTGTGTCTCTGACTGGAAGTCAATTAAAAATGCTGGGGTCTCTGCAATTGCTAAAATACTATGTTTTCTGGGGACTTTTCTTTCCTCCCTTATTATCTTGATGTCAGACTCAGTTGAACAGGAAGAAATGTTGGCAGTCTCTGGATATTCAGTGGGGCTCAAGTCAGATAATGAGGAACAGATTAGTTTTGGCTTGATGGCCAAGCCTTGTGAGGGCACAATATCATCCTGAATCGCACTCAAAGAACAATAAACTTCTGGCTGGTCTCTCACCTGGTTCTGGAAAGCTGAGTTGCTGAGGTTGTCTATATCAAGGGGAGCTTCATCTGTTGTAATTTGAGCAATGGAACAGGTGTTATTTCTGTCCTGATATTCATTTGCCTCTGTTGTCATTTCTGAAGTAGAAATGATCTTGTGATTCACTTCCACGCAGAGCTGCAAAATATTTAGCCCACCTTCTGATCCATTGCCAGTTTGGGCCTTTTCATGTTTGACTTGATATGCAGATGGAACAGATGGAGTATTAGACTTTTGAATTTTCATTTCAGGGTCTATCTTACAGGCACTAGAGTTATTCTCATGTTCCCCAGCACATCCTGCTGTGCACTGGTTGCTGATGAGGCCCTCCAGCATCTCATTTTCTGCGAGTTCAGTTGGCTGATCCTTTACAGGTTTATACTGACTGCATTTAACGGCATCAGAAGCAGGTAAAATGAGAAGATCTTGGAGGGACTCTGTAACATTTGCAGACAGACTTATATTTTTTGGGTCATCATCAGCACTCGCAACATGAAAGGAACTAATTTTCTGACCCAGCTGAGACTCCCTGTTAGGATAAGCATCAAATACCTGTTCAGCACCTGTTTGAGGACTGATACCGTTCAAATAATCCTCCTCCCCAACAATTTGAACAGTTTCACCACTTTTGCTCTCAACCTTATCTGCTCCTGAACTCTGGCTGGAATTTGTTTTATTGCTTTCCTCAGCTTGGAAATTTCTGTCCGCACACACTTCACTAATAGCATCTGTGGCAGTGTTTGGAGCAGGATCTTTACCGCTTGAGTCTGCCAGACCATTCCTCATTGCCCCAGGGGCACCTGGTTGTCTAATCTTTCCTTGCAGCCTGTTGATTTTGACCTTCCCAATCCCATTGTTCAGCTCACCTGTGGCTTGGAGATTTTCTCTGTCTGTGCAATGGATATCACCCGCCTTATCCACTGACTCAGTTTTCATGTCGGGTTTCTCAAGGCACTCTTTACTTGCATTGATCTGCCTTGTGGGGTCACTGACATTTCTCTGCCTGTTGAGCCTTTGAGAACTTGGCAACAGCTCTGCTTCTCTGTTGTTTTTCTCTAGAGATTCTGATGACTCTCGGCGGTCAGAATTTCCCAAAACATGTCTTCGAGCTGCATTGGCAGATCTTACTTTATAGTACCTGTAAATTAAAGTCAGGGTGACCACAAAAGCAGCCGACACAATAGCTTTCCCGGCAAATTCCATTCTGACCTGTCATATTCGAAGACTCGATGAACTGCTTAATCATTGATGCTTGCTGCAACTGGCCCTCACACAAACAAACCAGATATCAAATGTCAGGCTGCCACTGAGCAGTTTACCTTCCATGTTATTCCAAAGGTGACCTTCACCTGTTTAAAGAAAGAAGAGAAACCTGACACGTCTCGCCCAGCCCTCTCTCCACTCTATTAAACCATAATTAAAGGAGGAGGTCCAATTGATTAATGACTGACAAGAACAATTCACGGAATTCTGCCCTTTCCGACTGTTAAAAGGAAAGTTTATGAAAACGAACTGTGCACTTAAAAGGGAAAGGAATACAATTATAATCCCTGTTGGTCAAAAGTGAAATGTATCACAGAAATCCATGTGAAGACATGCAATGAGATCTTTATTTTCAGTGGTTGGTACAGTGGGGGACCTGAGATATATGTGATATGAGAAAGCCATTTGTTACAAGTGGTCTCTGAAACAGACCCTCACCTCTGAGCTCTTGTTACAGCACTTCTTGCTGAACAGTGTACCATCTGGGTGCCACAATTGATTTGCTCTTTGTTCCACATGAGAGTGTAATCAGAGAAAATCCTGCATTTATTTAGGTTTAGAAATACAAAGAGAGGCCCTGGTACCTGTACTTGTGATAACTCCATTATTGCATGATACCTTTGTTTAACAAAAATCCATTGATCTTCGTCTTGAACATTCTAATTGTCCCAGCAATCACAGGCTTTTGGAACAGGATATTGTAACGGTGCTTTGTGTGATTGTAATTAGTAATTGGTTTATTGTTGTTACATGTACTGAGATACAATGAAAAACTTTGTTTCCCTGTCATCCGGACAGATCATTTCATACATAAGTACACTGAGGTAGTACAAAAGGAAAAACAGAATGCAGAATATAGTGTTATAGTTGCAGAGATAGTACTGTGCAGGTAGTCAAATAAGGTGCAAGGGCCATGACGAGATAGATTGAGAGATCAGGAGTTCTTTATCATACAAGAAAGCTGTTCAAGGGTTTTATGACAGCAAACCTCCTGAGAATAGTGCTTTTTGATTTTCCTCTTTAATGCTTTCATTCTTCAATTTTTGTTTCTTTGTACTTGACTTCCTTACCTGAGAAGTTAGTTCTTCTACCCACTGAATATTTTAAACAGCTCAATCAGATCATTCCTACAAAGAGACAGCAAAACAACTTGATCTTGTTATTTAACTCCCTAAGTCCTGCTATTATTTAATTGACTATGCACTGCACCCCCATCCCAGGGCAGGATGGTGTCTTACTACCCCAGATGCGGTTTGACCAAGGATCTGCAAAACTGACACAAATCCTTCTCTCACGTATGAAAATCAAAAACTGCAGGTACTGGAAATCTGATATAAAAACAGAAGATGCTGGAAATGCTCAACAGCTCAGGTATTATCTACAGAAAGACCGACAGAGTTAATGTTTTAGGTGGAAGACCATTCATCAGAACTGTGAAAGTTAGTTTTAAGTTGCAGATGGGCAGAGAAAGGATAGATAGGATAACAGGCAAAGATCTGGCTGTGGAATGCAGATTGGATGACTACTTTGTCCAGCACCCATGTTCAATCTACTGCTTCTGCCTACATGACAATTTCTTTAACCAAGAGTCTTCCTCCCTGACTGTGGACCCTTTCCTCCCTATTTAGAATTACTGATCCAATTAGTCCTTTCCCTTTGGCTTCTTACCCTCCTAAACTATTCATTTCTACCTGATGATGCATCATTGTCTTGATTCTTCCACTTCTCTTACTCATTCTAACCCACTTCCTCCTGAACTGGCAGTATTATGTTAACTCAGGACCAATTCTGATATTGTCATCAAAGTGGCAGAGGGCATCAGAGGTGAAACAGATGTACATGGTAAGGGTCTGGACCAGGGAAGAAAGGATGGAAATAAGGTGGGAAGAAATAAGTTCATTAGTCCAAGAGCAGACTAAAATAATGGGTCAGCCTGGACAGAACAGTTTGTGGATTTTGGCAGGAGGTAGAGACATGGGATATCTAGGGAGGGAGACTATAAGTTTGGAGGCTATGGAAGGAAGATTCCCCTTGGAAGTGAGGTCCATGAATGTCTGGAAAACAATGGGCTGATGTTCAGTGGTGGGATCATGGTCCAGAGGGAGATACGAGGAGGTGTCTGAGAGCTGGCATTTGGCCTCTGCGAGGTATAGATCAGTTTACCAAACCACAACAGCACCACTCTTGTTGGCAAGTTCGTTGACAATATCAGGGTTGGTCCTTGGTGAGCGGAGTGCTGCAAGTTCAGAAGGGGGCAAGTTGGACTGGGTAAGGGATGTGGAAAAATTGAGACAGTCAATGTTACATCAGCAGTTAGCATTGAATAGGTCTAGGGAGTCTGAGAGACTAGAGGGAGGAGTCCAAATGGACCATGAATTCTGGAGACAGGACAAAGGGTCCACATCCTGGGTTGAAGGCCTTTGGCTAAAGAAGTAGGCATGGAGGCAGAACCATTGGACTGAACGCAGATGCTCCACAAATTGGTCACCCAATCGGTATTCTATAACCACATCTTTTCTCTTAGCAAATGTCTCCAGCTCCAATTCATCTCAAGTTAATTCCATCTGAAATTCCACTCTTCCTAGTTTAGATCAACTCAGGAATGTTCAAATTACCCCATGTTTCTCGAGGCACTGTTCTCATCGCACTGTAAGATCCATGCATTTCCCAAGAGATCTCTGGATCTCATGAGAACAGGGCCTCGAGAAGCACTGGGTACTTTGAACATACCAGTGATCCTGGGTGGATTTGAATTATGAAGGGTGGAATTTCAGTTGGAATCACACGAGATGAGCTAAAGCTGGAGATTTAAGGTGACACAGTGGAGCCAGAGACCCAGGTTCAATCCTGACCTCGAGTGCTGTCTGTGTGGAGTTTGTATGTTTTCCCTGTGACCATGTGGGTTCCCTCCAGGTGCTCCAGTTCCTTCCCTCATTCCAAAAATATGTAGGTTAATTGGCCACAGTAAATTGCCCCCATTGGAGTCAACCAGAATGTAGAGAGAATTTTTAAAAATGAGATTATTGTAAGATTAGTGTAAATGGATGGTTGATGGTTAGAATGGACTCAGTGGGCTGAAGGGCCTCGTTCCATGCTGTATCTCTCTATGGTTTCATAAGATGCACCTGAAATTGGGTTTGAGACTCACTTTCATCATGCAGATGTACTGTTGGCTTCTGATGCGTTTCTAGAGGCAGATTAAATTTGGCTCACTAGTAGCTGGCCTTGGATGAGCCCTGAGGAGATAAACGTGGAGACAGTCAGAACGCCGTGCAACCAGGAGGAACTGTCTCCATCGACAAAACACCAATCTGTTTGTAAAGCAAAAAAAAAGAGGTGCTGTAGGACCTGGAATTGCAAAAATATTTCTGTACAACCAACGCAGTTGAGAAATTCACAGGGATTAAAAAAAAATCAAGTATTATTTGCAATGGTCTATTTTGTAAATGAATCATTCCCCCAGGCAGTGGAAAATGAAAGTGTGCGATTATCACAGAAATGTATGTGAGTGAAGAGTCTTTTGGTCAGTTGCTATACAAGAGGTTTCATTAGGGGAAACACATGTGTTCCTGACAGCAGTCTCCACACATTCACTTGTGTTGCTCACAACTGTCAGGGTAATGTTATCAAGATGGCAGTCTGCTGATAAGCGCCTCAGGCACAAACCTAATTACACATATGGTGCTGCCTTTCTATTCCTTTTTGATATCTTGAAGTTGTTGAAGCCACTCAGCTGGTATATTTTCCATCGGAGATAAAAAGAATGTGATGAAACAAAACCTGCCCAGGAACATGTCTCGGATTAAGGCCTGGGTAATCAGATGACCACCTCTTTGTTCCACTCTCGGAGAGAAGAGTATCCGTTTTTAATGTGCAGAGTCATCGAAAGTTTACAGCAGGAGGACATTTGGCCTGTTGTGTCTGTACAGGTTGTTTTAAAAGAGTTATCCAACCTAATCCTACCTTCCAGCACTGGAGGGTTACAGTTCTTCAAGTGCACATCCAAGTACTGTTTAACCATGGTGAGGGTTTCAACCTCTCTCACCTTTCCAAGCAGTGTTTTCTGGATCACAGTCACCCTGTGAGTTAAAAACATTTCCTCATTCTCCCTCTATTCCTTCTACCAATTACTTTAAATCTGTGCTCCCTAGTTTTTGACCCCCCCTTGTTAAGGGAAATAGATCCTTGCTGTTAACTAGGGGGCATAGATCGGGTGTGCACAGTCTTTTTCCCAGGGTTGGGGAATCAAGAAATACAGGTTTAGGGTGAGAGGGGAGAGATTTAACGGGAACTTGAGAGGCAACTTTTTCACCCACAGGGTGGAGAGTATATGGAATGAGCTGCCAGAGGAAGTGGGTGAGGAACTACATTTAAAAGGCACTTGGACAGGTACATAGATAGGAAAGGTTTAGAGGGATGCGGGCCAAACACGGACAAATGGGACTATCTTAGATGGGAATCTTGCTCAGCGAGGACCAATTGGACCAAAGGGTCTATTTGCCATGCTGTATGACTGTATGACTCTAAACTCAGTTGGGGCTTCTCATAATTTTACGAATGCTATATAAGTCTCCAACTTCCTGTGTTCTCCAACTTATCCAGTCTTTCCTCATAGCCACCATTTTCCCGTCCTTGCACCATCCTCCTGAGGTTCCTCTGCCCTCGCTCCTATGCAAACATTTATTTTCTGTGATATAGTAGGCAGAACTATAGACAGAACTCAAGCCAGGGTCTAACTTGCGCTGTCTACTGTTTCAGCATATCCTCTTTGTTCCTACATTCCACACTATGGCTAATAAAGGAAAGAATTCCATATTTTTTTTATTAATCTCTTTAATGATCTGTGCACGTACTCTCCAAGGTCCTGCTATTCCTTCACAAGGAGTCTGGGGAGAATGTGGGAAAAGAGAGGCCATTAGTGGGTGTAACATGGATGGTGGAACAGGATGAAGGAGCTGATGTCCATTTATTCCCTTGGTTTGCTGCCCCTCCCAAATGCATTCCCTTACACTTTCCTGGATTAAATTCCATTTGCCACTTCTCTGCCAACCAACTTCACCCAATTGACCAGATCATCTATGTCCTCCTGAAGTTAGAGCCTTTTCTCCTTCCCTCAATTACATTTTTGTATCTTCAACAATGGCAGGAGACAAAAGGGAACAGCATTAAGTCTAACATACAGTATATCATAAAAGTCAAGAGACTCAGCACTGTGTCCTTTGGAGGCCCTCAGGTGACCACCTTGCACTCCGATCAACTGTTCCCTTTTGCTTCCTACCACCGAGTCAATTTTGGGTTCAATTTGGATCCAATGGGTTTTAACTTTTTTAACCAGCCGACCATGTGGAACCTTATCAAAGGTTTTGCTGAAACCCGTGCAGACTACATCTAACGAGGTGCCCTAATGAGTTACCTTCTTTGTTAACTCCTCAGAATTGCAATCGTTAGTCAGACACAACCTCCCCCTAAATTCATGCTGACTGTCCCTGATTATTTTCTACAGGAGAGGGTTGTTGTGAGTTCAATATTCAAGTTCAATGACTCAGCTTCATGGTATGGGTGGCATGGTAGTGTAGCAGATGCTATAACAGCGCCAGCAACCTGGGTTCAATTCCGGCCACTGTCTGTAAGGAGTTTGTATGTTGCCCCCGTTTCTGTGTGGGTTTCCTTCGGGTGCTCTGGTTTCCTCCCACATTCTAAAGACGTGCGGGTTAGGAACTGTGGGCATGCTATGTTGGCGCCGGAACTGTGGCGACACTTGTGGGCTGCCCCCAAAACACTCTATGCAAAGATGCATTTCATTGTGTATTTCAATGTACATGTGACTAATAAAGAAATCTTAAAATCTTAAATTCTTCGACCTCTACTCTGCCCAAATTCTTTAAATCTGAGTCCTCTGCTTACTAAGCCTACTGCAAGTAGAAGCAGTTTTACTTTATTTACTCATGATTTGACCTCTCTATTAAATCGTCCCTTGACATTCTTCTGGAATTGGAATTGGTTTAGTATTGTCTGCCACATGTTTACACATTTCAACGGTCTCTGTCCTGGAGTTGGTTACCATATTTCTCAGTTTACCACATTTTCTGAGTTTTGCGCAACCTTCAAATCCCAATCCAGGTCATTAATGTATTTCAGGCAGCCAGCAATGAGGAAAGTTAACAGACTGTTATCATTAGTTGATAGGGGAATTGAATACAAAAGTAGACGGGTTGTGCCCCAGTTACACAGGTCATTGGTGAGATCATTGCTGAACCTGTGTACAGTGCCGGTCTCCTTCATTTAGGAAGGTGGCAGTCCTGGTGCAGCAGTTAGAAATGCAAAGCTCCAGAGATGCAGCTTCAGTCTGTATTTCTGGACCTGTTTGTGTAAAGTTTGCACGTATCCCTGTGATGACATGGAATTCTTCTGGGTGATCTGGTTTCCAGTTTCCAAAGGTGTGCAGGTTGGTAGGTTGAATGGTCACTGCAAATTGCCCATAATGTAGGTGGGTGAAAGGAAAGTTGGGGCATTTGATGGACATTTGAGTAAGAGTAGGTTGTGGAGTTATGGGGCTGATGGGAATGCTCTCTGACCCAGCACAAGCTCAATGGGCCAAATGTCCTCCTTCTCTGTTTTAAGAAAATATGGAAGCAGCTCAAGAAAGGTTTACTGGATTGATATCTGGAATGAGTGGGCTGACTTGAGGGAAGGACAGAGAGCCTACACTTGTATTTGGTGGTGTTTAGAAGAGCGAGGGGTGACTTGATCAAAATATCGAAGGTCCTGAGGGCCTTGACCAATAGATGTGGAGAGAATACTTTTAGAACCAGGGATCACTGTTTAAAAATAAGCTGTTGCCCATTGAAGGCAGAGATGAGGCTTTTTTATTTCAATTGAAGCATCATGAATCTTTGGATATGTTTAAGAAGGACATGAAAGATTACCAGAGTGGGTGGGAATGTAAATTTGAGGTAATAGTTCAGTCAGTCATGATGTTATTGAAAGGTGGAGCAGGCTTGAGGGTCAAGTGATCTACTCACTATCCTAGTTCATGTGCTTGCTACTATGTAGGATATAACTGAGGATGTGAAGGTTCCAATACAGATGCAAGTTCCTTATTTCTTTGAGCAGATATATTGTACAAACACTAACATTTACATAAATAAATTCTAGCAGGCATTAGTGAAAATTTATAAGTAGCTGAAGTAATGCACTTTAATATTAATAATGAGTCAGATTCTGACACTGTAATACTTACCAGTGACTGTAACAAGGGCAGTGATTGAGGGACCTCAATAAATGTCATAAATCATTACTTATTCCATTTAGTTCTGCCTCATGAACCTCTAAATTGGGTGACAGAGCCAGTGAGTTGTGTCATGGTGCAAGCAAGCCAGGGCAATGATAACCAGGAAAGAAGTGACACTGATTAGTTTGACAGATTGAGAAAACAGCTAAAATTGACCTTTGTTTTTAAATTCATTCACAAGATGTAGAAGTCACAGGCAATGCCAGCATTCATTGCCCAACCCTAAAGGAAGTTGAAATGAGGAGGTAATTAAGAGTCAGCCACGTTGGTGGGTCTGGAACCAGAGCAGGTAAGGACTGCAGCTTACCTCCCCTTCAGGACATTGATGAACCAGTTGTTTGTTTCTGACAATCCAGAAATATCATGGTTACGGTTATTTAAAGTCATCTTTTGCTTTTAAATTCCAGTTTTATCTTATCAGTGGAATTTAATTTTCCAGCTGCCATGGTGGGATTTGAACTATTGTCTCTAAATCACCACATAGTAACATTCCATCCTTATTGATGGAGTCGTTAGATAAATCTCCACAGTACTATTCAGCTTTGGAGTTTGTTTTCCATTGATTAAGTTTTGAGTTTCACTTCTTCCTGAGCATTCTGAACAATTTACCTGGAAACCCTAACAACTTTGTGCTGGGTTTCAATCCATTTTCTTTCTGAAATGGTCACACACTCTTCTCTCAACAAATTGGACATCTATATAGAATATTGAACATATAACATAAAATAAGCTTTATTAGTCACATGTACATCAAAACACACAGTGAAATGCATCTTTTGCATAGAGTGTTCTGGGGACAGCCCGCAA
>JARFYF010000059.1:11405309-11416029 GCA_030265395.1 Rhina ancylostomus | reverse complement strand
ACAAACATTAATGTCTCTTCTCCCCACTGCACACCCTATCATCCAAAGGAAGTGTGAGCTTTGACTCTCATTTACACCACAGTAAGTTTTTTTTACCCAAATGCCCAACCTAACCAAACTGTGCCACCCACATTAATGCTTCACCCTGATGCTTGAAATTTAATGCTTGTTTTCAGTGCCACCAAAATTAAAGATGAAATCTGCATTGTATGCATTTATTACAAGAGTTTATCATCATTGTGTGAAGAGCCGATACTATTACCTGTACCTTGAGCTCTTAACATTTTGTGTCCCTTTTTGCTTTTGCCTTGGCTCACCTCGAAGTAGTTACTAGAATTCAATTGATCAATAACTATTTTAATATCTTTTCAGCTTCTTGTTTTCAAGGTTCCCTAGTGCTTTATATCAAAGTCATTCTACTTGTGTTGACTTGAGGTGCTGTGGAAATCACGGGGTTTTATTATGGGCTGGATTTCAGACTGCCAGATGGCCACAAGTAAATAAATGAGCGAGAAATTGCTTTGTGCGGCTGGCTGGCAACCTCTGTAAATACCTGGAGGAAGTCTGTATTGGACAGCAGCTGGAAGTCTCACAGGTGGTCTGTTTGGAAAGGGTTGCCCAGATTTTCATATAGCTACTGTATTATTGCCAAACAAGTTGTTGAAAAGAAATGAACACCATGGTGTGCTCATTGCAGCCACTCCATTATTCAAAATGATGGCCAAAGGAGAAGGAAGTCATTTATATTGCTGCTCCCTATTACTCTGCAGTACAGATATGTGACGCCTGTGTGTCTGTCCTGGCCCAGTGGGAGCACTCTTCCCCTGGGTCAGAAGATTCTGGGTTTGTATCATGCCAGAGAAGTCTACACAGAAATCTAGGCTGAGCTTCCACCGGTGTACTGACGGAGTGTTTCATTGTCGGAGGTGTTGTCTTTTGAATCTATATTAAAACCTTGGCCCACCATCCTCAAATAATGCCAAAGATCCCAAGGCACAATCTGAAGAAAAGCAAACTTTTTTCCCCCAATGTCCCCAAACCAACATCACTAAAACAGAGAATGCTGGAAACACTTAGTAGGTCAGGCAGCATCTGTGGAAAGAGAAATAATTAATGTTTCTTGCCCAGGGCCCTTCATCAGAATTGGGGAAGTGAGAAAACAAGGTGGTTTTCAACAGTGGAAAAGGTGGGAAAGATTATCATTAAAAGAGATTATCTACTTGTTGTAGTTTGTGAGAGCTTGCTGCATCTAATTTGCTGCAAGATTTCATATATTATGTACATAAATCCCAAACGTTGGCATTTATTGGTGATCCAACCTCTATTTATTTAGATAGTCCTAGGGAAGAATATCCTGAAGTCATTCCATTTATATTGGAAGTAAGATGGGAAAGAGAAAGTGATTCATAAATTGTTCACCAATTGCAGAGTTTTTAATGCAACATCATTAATATATTGAAAGTTAAGTTATGGATTAGTTGGTAAAAGTACAATTAGAAAGGTTGAGCTATTCATTGCATGCAAATATTAACTATATGATAGCAATGGTCAAGATGTTGCGCTCAGTGAGAAAATCATATGAGGGTAGAACAAGGTTGACAGCATTCTTTACTCCAAAAGCTAGCAGATGGTTTTTAGCAGGGTTCAAAAACAGTCTATGTCCTTGAAATAGTTGGCTAAACAGGACATACCAAGAGCACTTGAGTAAGGTGAAATGAAGAATGGTGCAGCTGCATTACTAAATCAAGGAGGAGTTGCTTGGGATGCCCATTCACTTGTAATCGATTGATTAATGGGTTGAGGTCATTACAATAGTGATGGACAGGAAGCATTTGCCAACTCCTCAAAATAGGTAATTTAAACTTGGGCACCAATGCTGAAAGGTGGGCAGCCACCTGACGGCTCTTTAAGGTGGCCTTCATATTAGCTTTAGCTTAGCATCCTAATTAACTTGAGAAGACAAAGAAAAATGAAAATGTTGATGGCCATGGCTGAGACATCTCAAATTTTACTGCTTGACAGACCAGTTCTCTGTGAGGTAAATATCACACCTGAAACTGCTTGTTAATGTTTTGTGTTATAGTGTGATAATTACGGTAGCTGTCATTTCTATATGAACCAAAAAGACTATTTTATTCATTGTCACTTTGAGTAACCTGTAACATTGGAAAAAGTTTAAATCTTACAAGGTTTCAGTTGAAACAGCCATGACATGTTCATTCACTTAAAATAGATCATCCAGACCAGAAAAATGAATGCAAAGTTGCAAACCTATATGAGCAGAAGAAAAGCCATTTCTGATCATTGAAGAACTAAACCACCCTTGGTGTGGGTGATAGCTCAGAGGTTTTGTTCCCTATTTATAAAGGCATATGTTGTCTCTTGGAAGTGCCTGTACATTCTGCTGTAATGTCAGAGATGGGGCTAATGTGCATGCGCGTGTCCATCACCTCACTTTGTGTTGTTATTTAGTGCAAGGGTCTGTGCCCTTGTTTGCTACCCCTTTCTGCACACCCCAGTTGAAAGGCAAAGCTAACCACAAGGCAGCATTACAGTATCTGTCAATATGGTAGGCTTCTTAGATAAACACGTATATAGCATTTGAGGTAAAATTAAAATTAAATAATTTTCATTTGGACAAGAACCCTTGTCTTTTCATATGCATCATCACATATGTTCCCATCTGTCTGAAGGAGATTAGCTTACATCACTTATATTAAACATTCAGAGTGAAGACTAGGGGACATCTAATGACTTCAGGAGCTAAGGTTTTGTGATGGACTTTTCCAGCAGCTGCTCTCTTTTTGATTTAAACTTAAAAGTTGCCACAAAAAAACCCTCCACAGGATAAAAATAACGCAATCAAACTGGTATGACAAGTGATAAGGATTCAATGTGGTGCAGGAATATAATTTAAATTCAAAGCTCTTCCATCCCTTCACCTTTGGTTCTCAAATATTTTCTGACCTCATGGAATGCAAATGTTTTCCCACTGTCTGTTACCCGAAGGAGTAATCATCTGCAGAACTGCGATAATTATACTGCTGGGTGTCAGGTTGTTAACTGAACAAAATACAATAAGAATATTTTCATCTTGTCAGAACCTGGCAGCATATGAACTACTCCATCAGCCTAGTTTTGTTGCTCCTATCATGAAGCCCAATTCTCATGTGCAGCATGTCCAAAACCTTTCCTTCCTGGCCAATTTATATCCTGCTTTGTCCTGTAGTGCAGTTCCATTTCCATTAGCAGCACAAAGCCTGCCCCAATAGGACATTCAGAAACCTATTCTTTGAGTGCCAGTCAAGAATGTGCACAAATCATACAGTTATATATTGCTGTGCCTGCAGCTTATGAGGGGGACATTGTGGGTGTATTGATCATGGTGATTCATCTGTTGAATCATTATTGGGAGCGGGTGTTGCACAATTTACTTCAATGATTACAAATTAGCTATTGAATGTAGAAGAGAGTCTTACAGTCAGACCAATTCCATCCTCAAATCTCCGAAAATACCCTTTCCATCAGGAATTTCCCAGTGATAATTGGGAGTGAAAGCTCCAATTACATCTTCCCTCCATAAAACAAGAGGACTGAGGCCAACCAAATTACTTGCATAAAATCATTAAACTCAGAGTCAAGGCTGAACCTGAGGTGTCTGATCCATGCACCTTGGAAATACACCATGACTATGCACTCTACTCAGCAAAAGAGTACTGATCAAAAATTGGAAAACTGCAGTTGCTGGATATATGAAGGGAAAACAGAAAACACTGGAAATACTCGGCAGGTCAGACAGCATCTGTGGAAAGAGAAACGGAGGTAATGTTTCAGGTCACTTCATCACAATCAAGAACGTGAGAAAAGTTGGTTTTAAGTTTTGGAGAGGGAGGGATGACAAAAGGAATATTTCCAATAGGCTGAGGCCAGGGTTGACAAGCTGATCCTAATGTTTGTAGAGCTGTCTGCTCAATAGATTAATGAGAGCAATTGGAGAATGAAAAGAAAACAAAAGGGCTTTTTAAATTTGTGATGCAGATCAGAACTCATAGTGCAACCTGCAACTAAAAGGAGAGTGCTGGAAATGTGCAGCAGACCAGATGGTGCCTGTAGAGAGACAAAAACTGATTTACTATTATACATGGATAACCTTCATCAGAACTGGACAGTTCTCACACAAACTGAAAAAAAGTGAATTATCTGAAACTGTTAAATTCAATATTGAAGGTTGCAACATGCCCTGATGGAAGATGAGGTGCTGTTCCTCAAGTTTATGTTAGACTTGTACTTTATGAAAGAGAACTGATCTTTTTGCTGAATAATTAAATACTATGTAACCTTTGTATTACTCTGAGCTATTGGTGCAATCTTTGCAGAAGGGAAAATGCCAGTTCACGCATCTTTATTGGGATTGTAGTGTTGTTAAAGCAATTGGTTCAGAGGCAATCTTCTTTGAGTCAGAATATCGAGGAGTCAAGCAGCACATAATACAGACCAATACAGTGCTGCTGTATTGTTAGTGAGAGTATTGTTTTGATGAAATGTTAAATCAAAGCTCTTTCTGTCAATCTGTTTAGATGATCATATAAGATCTATTGACACTATTCAAAGTTTATAGGAAAGGCCAACAGTTCTTCCTCATCCGCAAGCGATCAAATGATGAGAATGCAAACTGTAAGTGTGCAGAATGCACACTTCCATAAATGTCACAACCATATAACAGTACAGCCTTGCTTGACACCAGTCTGCACTGAGATTGATTCTATCGTAGGACCCGTTGGTTAATACCACAGCTTGCATGCCATCCTGTACAAATGTAAGATGGAGAATTTCTTTGACAATCAGATTTAAGAAGGATGCTCCAGAGTCCCTTTAGACTGACCAAGTCAAAGGCATTTTTGAGGCTTTAAGAAAAAAGGCTATGGTTAGTGGTCGATGATGCTCCCTGCGAATCACTGGAGTTGAAGTGCAGTGAAGAATTACATTCATTGTGCCTCTAGATGGATGGAATCAACATTGTGATTTGGGGAACCCCTCCTCAGCCACTGGTTGGAGATAGTTAAAGGAAGTAATGACAATGAGTTTCTTTTCTGTTGCAGGGACACCTTTTGTAGTTATGGCATTTGCTTCTTCTCTTGAAGATGGCCATTGCTAATGGTATCGAGCAAAACTGTGTCAACAGTTTCCTCAGTCTTTCATGCTGCAATGCTGCATCTCACCTTCAACAAGCTTCCCACTGGAGAAGAGCTAATCTACAGGTCAAATAAGAAACTGTTCAATCTTTGTCATCTGCACTCCAAAAGGAAGGTTCTTCCAATCTCAGTCTAGCTGCAGTACACAGACAACGCTTGTGTATGTGTATGTTCTAGGGCAAGCATCATCAACTCATTCACTGAAGCAAAGGTCCCCTACCAGCTGGCCCCTCTGCACAACATTGACCTGCTCCACCATCTCCCCTTCCCACAGTCAAAAAAAGGTCCAGCTTAAGACCTAGAAATTGTGGACCATTCCTCATACCATGTAAGGAACTTCTCAATGAAAGCAAACACTGATGATGAAATTCACCATTACCTACAATGGATGACCTGACTTTTGCTGTCTGAGGAAAAGTGTTTGATGATCATGACTTCAAACTCAGCACAAACATCAGTATCCACTGGGGAGCAGTAATCACTGCCTTCCTGTATGTTTCTGACAATAGATACCATAGTTACCTCAAAACACTGGAGAAATATCTCGAACATTGACTCTTCAAAATTCAGTGTAGGTGTCCTTTCTCAGGCCACCATCCTTGTATCAAGGCCCTATTTATGTTCAATTGGCTCTGATGGGCAGACTATATTGGTTGCACACCTCACACTAAACTCCCGAGTTCTATTATGGTAGGAGATTACCAGGACTAAGGAAATAAGGATGTTCTTGGAGCCTCTTGAAAGAGTGCAAGTTTCCCATTGACTTAAGGGAATCTCTGCCCTGACCACTCAAAATGGAATTGAGAGATTGGGATGGTGTTGAGAACCTAGAGTCCATTCTTTGGAAGCCCAGTCTAAACATTGGAGGAACAAACCACTAACCTGCCCAAATCCTCACATACCTCTTGTGGCAGAGCCTGCAGGTCTTGTAATGACCCCATAAGCCATTTTAGAAAGAACAGAACTGAAGTGGAAGGAGGTCATTTTCAACCCTTAAGAACTGCCTAATGAGAAGGACAGTGACAAAGGTACGTGAAGACCTTTGGGATGGACTGATGACATTGAAGTGCTAAATTGAAAGGAGCCTCCAGGTTAAAATGGGTCCTTTTGATACACTGATGTTCTATAGACTCTTACAAGCTCTCTATTAGGTTTTGTTTCTCCTTGTTGAACTACTGAACTGTTTGGACTTTTGAGCCTTTACTTATTGTTGGTGATTTGAATTAAGGTTTAGAACTCCTCTGCAATGAGTGCAGTATACAGGTCATCAAAGGAAAAAAATCATTTGAAAGTGGATTTTTTTTCACTTGGCAGTCATCTTTACAGATTGTGCTCTGCAATTATATTGCTCATTGGTGCAAAAACTGAGTCGGAAATAACCCATCAGTAAAAAAGCAATAAGTGGTATGAAAATTCATCCCCTATTGTGCATGTTGAATGCCTGTGAATGCATGTTGAAGTCCACTTCTGAAATCTGGTTGTATGAAAGGCAAAGGTGCGGCATGATGTGTGTGCAGTAGTCCTGGAAGTCAATGTGCTATAACTTGCTTCATTTTCTCCTCACTTTTTGCAAGATTGTGGAAATCTTACCTCCCTTGGTTTTATCCTTCCACCTGCAAGCTGTAGGTTGTTAAAATATAATCTGTGTTTCACTCAGTTATTCACCCCGATTTACTTCCTCTCCTTTTCTCCTACGAACTTGCCACTGCTCTGTATTATGGATCTCAGGAGGAGAAAGGACTTGTACATCTGACAGCTTATGAGAAGCTCCAAAGGTTTGAGTTCAAAGCACCAGTGATCATAATTCTACTGGCAAAACAGTTGGAAAGGAGGAAAATCTTCGCACATTTGTCCTGTTGTGTGATACCACATTGATGTATTTGAATTTCTGAAGTTTTGGTGTCGTGACACTTCTGGCCCTCCCATTTTGTACAAGATTAAGTACCCCTGATGAGAAAAGACCCGTTGGTTGTGTACAGTTTGGTTAAACTTCCTCCTTTTCTGCCATTAGTTTAATGTAATGAAAGTATTCTCATTCTCTCTCTCTCTCTCACTCTCTCTCTCTTTACATCCATGACAAATTTGCAAGCGAGATATTAAACTTTTGGCTTTTTTTTCCTCCCCCTGCTGTTCTGTGACCAGCCATCTGTCAATGTCTCCATTTTTCCTGACTTCTCCTTCGGAGAATAGTTAGGGCCAATTATGTATTCCAAGGCAGTACAGAGATGTATAGTTCACTGGAGCGACAGCAGTGACTTATTAGGGCCAGTTTTATGAGCAAGAAGTGTCTCCAACCTAGCATTAGTTTAATATCTTTGTGCCACAATCTCTCCTGGCTTCATGGGCTTTCAAAGGTAAAGGGTATTGTTTATTTAGTGATCATTCACACAGCCAGACACTATTTCAACTGTTTTATTTGACTGCTCTGTTTAACCTTTTTCCCCATTAATGATAGGTGTGCCTCCTTTTTCCGATAAAAATGTTCTTTTCAAGCGGATTTGCTATCCATTCAGTGCCCTCCAATTCCTGTAATGGATGGTGCAGAATATGGATGTTTTAATGGATACACACAATTGTTCAGCTTGTGCACTGCTAATGTTACAGTGCCAACGATTCATTTCAAATGTAGCAAAAAACTCACAATGTCCTTCACAGTAGGTGGTCATATGTGACCAGAAATATTGTTGTCATTATCATATCTCACTACATTTCAGAACAATTCACTTGCCAATTAATTACGCTTACATTCCTCAGCAATGAAAGAAAAACATTTACCTGAAATCCTATAACAACGATCTTAACCGTATCACCAACTTGGACTCGTGTTGGACTCACATCGATCCGGGGACCCCGGGGAGCAGCTGTGTGAACAATGACCAGCATCACCATTAGTTTCCAAATCTTTGCTGTTTCATCTTTCATACTGGTGGGCAGACAATAGCACTGCAAACTCTATGTCTCAATTATCTTACACAGGTCACCTGCACAACAAAGTTGCACAAAATTGGCCCAAATTTGGCAGGAGTCAGGTATCTCACATGTTGCCCCACAAATTCTGCTTGCCATGCACGTTGAGTTTTCTTTTACTCATTTTGCCTCCTTTAAACTGTAAGAAGTGGGAAGTGATAATGAACAAGGCCAACAATAGGCATCTGATCCTCAGTAAAGGATAAATAGTGATTCTTCTTACCTGTTGACACTAAGGGATTGACAAATAAATAATGATTATGAAGGAAGGTAAATTGGAGTCAAAACAGGCAGAGCAAGAGAAGTGAGAGGGGAAGAAGAAGTAAAAGAGATAAAAAGAAAAGAGCAAAACGTCAGACTTAAAATTTGACTTTTTGAAAATCTTTAACAATAATTAAGAGTCTGAGGGAATGCAAGCCTCACTTTTGCTTTAGATTGATTGGTATTCATTCACAATTACCACATTTTTACAAGAGTGCGTATGCTATTATTTGCCACAACAACAACTGCTTGTATTCATCTATCATCTTTACTGTAGTAATGTATGCCAATGAGCTTCACAGCAGTGATATCCAACAATAGGTAACATATCTAGGGAAATTTAATGGACAATTAACATGCAAATGCAACGATGTCTGAAATCCACAGAGGTTAAAATGGCTTCTTTTTCCAAGAAATTAATGGCACAAATCATCCAGCAACCTGAGTGCTTCACAGTCACGATATGTCCCCCCTCGCACATTGCTGGCCAATTTGTATATTGGTTACAATGTGCGTTGTTTGACAGTGGTATTAAAGTTGGGCCATAGAGGCAGAATTGAAAGGCTATGTGTATCTTTAAAAAAAAGTAAGGTGCTGGCAGACAGAAGGAATGAGGTGCCTTAGTACAATTACCGTCAATCCCACTGTAAGGAGTGACTTGGTTCAAACACTTCAGGCTGCATATAACTCTGAACAAGTCCAGTTCACACAGAAGCTCAATCAAACTAAGACCATTATTAAGACCTGCCTGTGGTCTTGCTGACAGACTGATGTTTAATTCCTGCCCTTCTTGTAGTTGGTAGACAAAGCCATACACTGATTACCCATCAGTTCTTGCAAGTTGCAACTACCCAGAAAGTAATAATCTAATACACAGAATGGATCAAGACCAGTGAAAAATAATAATACCACCCAATTAAAAATGATATGCTTGTTGCTGAAAAATTAAGTGAATGCACTAGTCACAAAAAATGCTTCTGAAACAGAGAACCACAAATTCAGCCTTCATAGATCCTCATTCACCTCTTAGTTTTCTTCCTTCTGTACTTACCAGCCATATTTCCAGACAACACGGGAGGGTATTTGGCCAATCAAGTCTATGCGGGCTCTCAGATTCATCCCATCAATCCCAATACCCCACTTATTTCCTTGTAACCTATTATCTTTTAAATGCCTATGAACTACTCCCCCCTTCCCCCTGTCCCACATGTTTCTCCTACCATCCATTTACAGTAGGGGTAATTTAGAGCAGCTAGCTAACTCCTAACCATCACATTGTTGGGACATGGAAGAAAACCAGAGCATCCAGGCAAAACCTATGTGGTCACAAGAAGAACATGAAAGCTCCACACAGATGCCACTGGAGGTCAGGATTGAATCCAGGTTGCTGGAGTTGTGAGGCAGTAGCACTACTGTTACACCACTGTGTCACTCTCCAGCATCTCCCCACTTTTCCTTGATCTGGCCTTCTTGAAGACACAAGGCTTGAGATGCTGATTATGTCTTCCTTCTGGGTGTTGAATGAAGGAAAGAAGTAGCTTTCTAATGTTAAAGGGGTTCCAGACTACCTTAGTCAGTTGCTCTCTATAATGTTAACAACACTTGCTCACATATTGTGATCGCATCATAAAGCGACAAAGAGGTGGGCTTCCAGTTCCCCATCAGGACTGAAGGGAAGCTTATTGTTATGTAAGTACAAAGAGCCCTTTGTACAAAATTTAAGTTGAGTGATTTTTTGGAGACCAGTCCTTTTTGTCCAAAGTTTAATATGAGCTGTGACAAATAGACACCACTCTTCTAAATTTGATAGAGCAAATATAACATGGTTAAAGAAAGAAACAGAAATTTGATATTTTTAAATGTAAATGCAGAACTTTTGGAGTTAAGGCCAGTTCAGAGGTACAAAGCACAAGATTAACAGGAAGAAGCAAAATTGAAAATTTGTCGCATTTGCCACAATTCAGTAAGAGGGAGTCTCAGGAGCTGTGCACCGTGTTTAACCATGTGGGTGATAACTGTTCCTTCCCCTGTGGATGAAGTGTGCACAATTTGAAGCTGGAGTAGTCGATGCAAATAGAAACCACATGAAGCATTTGGACTGAAAATCAAATCTTTTACTTCAATTAGTGCAGCAAAAATAATGGACACCCATGAGGAGAACATTTTGGAGGCAAACAGTTGAGGGAATAAACAGTTTGTTGCGGAGCCAATCATCATTCTGATTTGGCTCCAGCCAAGATTTTGTTTCTACACTGGAGCATCTGGGAGGATGGACTCCTCAGTAATGTCAGATGTCAAAG
>JARFYF010000059.1:11358978-11370226 GCA_030265395.1 Rhina ancylostomus | reverse complement strand
TTACAATCCTTACAGAGCTCTGCCACTCCAACACTAGCCTCTTCCTGATTTTAATCTTCCTTCTTTAAACCTTTTTCTTTCTATGCCTCTCTCTTCTTTTCCTTCACTCCGAGAAAACAGTGACAGGACATTCCTCATTGGAAACCATGGTGCAGGTTGTGGTGGACCTGGCCAGAACCCAGAATCAACACCTGCAGCTCCGTCCCCTCCACGTACACCTGTATTGGATGTGGAAGGTTGAAATTGCTGATCCTCCTTCACATGGCACTCACCTGGTGAGGTGCAGCAAGGCTACGAGTAGTGCAAGACCTGAGGCCTCACCCCGGATCATCCCAACAATCTTTGACAGATACCAAATCTCACGGTTGAGCTTATCCTACTGCCAAAGCCTGTGAGGTTTCTTTGCAGTTTTTAAAAACTGACATTCCCCACATTCTATCTACTTTGCCAGCCTGTATCACTCACCTACACATTAGGGACAATTTGCAGTGGCCTATTGACATACCAACCCACTTAGCAGGAAACTGGTGCATCCAGGTGAAAGCTACAGAGTCAGAGAGAATGTACAAACTCCACATAGATAATACCAGATGTCAGGATTGAACCCAGGCCACAAGAGCTGTGAGGCAGCAGCTGTATTAATGATGGCACCCAGATGTGGGAAAGATGGTTCTGGATGGAGTTTTATCCTCCGTCCTTGGACAGCCTATTGTGGTTTCGAGGTCTTGTGGCCGTGGAGTGATTGAAAGGTTGGTGAATGGCAAGTACTGTGAAATGTAAACGTTCAGTGACTGTCTTACACTTCATTAGCCAGTTGAAGTTCATCTTTGACACTAATTGAAGCATTAAACTGATGCAACTTTCCCAACATCACACATAATCAGTCAGTTACCTTGTTAGCATTCTGGTTGTCGACTCAAACAAATTGTTACATTTCAGTGTTTCAGTCCAGTTTTGTTGCCTTTGTTAAAATACAGCCACTCCAACACTCAAGGGGGTGATTAGAATAAGCCATTGATTTTTCCAACATCACTCACAGTTTGAAACCATACATCAGCCGAGAAAATATTAATGGGCATATGATTAGCAGTTTTATATAATATTCCTTGTGCAGTTATTTTATCACAGCTGAGTCATTTATTTTGAAAGGTTACCATAAGGTGAACTATCATAAAATGAGACCCTCACAGCTCTGGATTTCTCTTCCGCTCACCTGAGGACCGTTTTAATGAGATGGGGTTCAGCTCCTTTTATTCAGCTCTCGGGTTACTTTTAAACACTGTCTCCCACCACTTGATGCTGGGTGTTCGACTGCTATGTACTAGTGCAGGTACAACTTGTCAAATAGGTTCAAGTTTCTGTGGTCCTGCCCCAACAGGACAAAATGGCAGTGGCGAACGGATGGAGGAGAGTCTAAAAACAATGGCAGGTCCAAAAATAAGGCTGGAGCATTTGCAGCCATTTTCAGTCATGGGTCTAGATCCATCTGACCCAGGCAAAACACAAAGTGACCATCAGTGAATGGTTTATTGTTGAGTAAATGGCACTTGGTAGCACTCTCAATGACAGCTTCCATCACTTTGTTGATGACTGAGATTGAATTGATTGGGTGGAGTTTCCCAGATTTTGCTCATACAACTATCCTCTGACAGGCGTTTCTGCTTATACTTCATTGGAAGGGCTACTTTGTACAGTATATCTAAAACTGGTTGTGCATCATGATTATTACTTTAAGGCTGTCATCCTTTTCATATGTCAAGTGACGAACTGCTCTCCAGGTTGAAACAATGTTCTGTAAAAGGATTCAGAGACATTTGGTGAGGAGTCCTTGAGAAAGCACACACACTTGTTTGAGTTCTTCATACAACCATAGAAGAATACAGGCCCTTTGGCCCACCATGTTGTGCATACCTTCAAACCACGCCTAAGACTACCTAAACCCTTCCTCCCACATATCCCTCTATTTTAACTTCGTCCATATGCTTATCCAACAATCTCTTGAACTTGACCAATGTTTCTGCCTCCACCACCACCCCAGGCAGCACATTCCATCCACCAACCACTCTGGGTGAAAAAAAAACTCCCTCTGACATCTCCTTTGAACTTCCCACCCATTAACTTAAAGCCTTACCCTCTTGTATTGAGCAATGGTGCCCTGGGAAAGAGGTGCTGGCTGTCCACTATCTATTCCTCTTAATATTTTGTATACCTCTATCATGTCTCCCCTCCTCCTCCTCCTCCTCCTCTTCTCCAATGAGTAAAGCCCTAGCTCCTTTAGTCTCTCCCCATAATCCATACTCTCTAATCCAGGCAGCATCCTGGTAAATGTCCTCTGCACCCTTTCCAACACCTCCACATTCTTCCTATAATGAGGTGACCACAAATGGATACAGTACTCTAAGTGTGGTCTAACCAGAGTTTTGGCAAGCTGCATCACTACTTTGCAGCTCTTAAACTCTATCCCACGATTTATGAAAGCTAACATCCATAAGCTTTCTTAACTACCTTATCCACCTGTGAGGCAACTTTCGGGAATCTGTGGATATGAACCCTCAGATCCCTCTGCTCCTCCACACTACCCAGAATCCTGTCATTAACCTTGTACTCGCCTTGGAGTTTGTCCTTCCAAAGGGTACCACCTCACTTCTCTGGATTGAACTCCATCTTCCACTTCTCAGACCAGCTCTGCATCCTATCAGTATCCCTCTAAGCTTTGACAGTCCTCCACACTATCCACAACACCACTGATCTTTGTGTCGTCTGCAAACTTGCTAACCCACCCTTCCACCCCCTCATCTAAGTCATTAATAAATATCACAAAAGGTAGAGGTCCCAGACCGATCCCTGTGTTCATGTCTTGAGCATAAGTCTGTATCTTGGGCAATATATTCTGTGAAAGTTAGGAACTCATTGAGCCCACAGACTTTACATAGAGCATTCCTGACCTTCAGCCTTGAATCATTGGAATATTGTGTGCAGTTCTGGTTACCACACTATTGAAATGATGTGATTGCACTGGAGAGAGTGCAGAGGAGATTCACCAGCATGTTGCCTGGATTGGATGGCTGCAGTTATAAGGAGAGATGGATAGGCTGGGCTTGTTTGCCCTAGAGAGGAGGTTGATGGTGACCTGAAAATGTAAAATTATGAGAGGCAGAGATGGACTTAAAATCTTTTTCCAATGGTAGTGGGATCAAAAACAAGAGGGCTTAGGTTTAAGGTGAGAGGAAGGATTTAAGGGCGATCTGAGGGGGAGGTTTTTTTTAAAAACACGGAGAGTGGTTGATATCTAGAACGCTCTGAGAGAGGTGGTGATGAATTCAGATGCAATTACTACATTTAAGAGGCATTTAGAATGGCCAGTTTCTGTGCTATTTGACTCTATACCTAATCCAGGTTACTACCATCGCAATGAATACTGGGACAGCCCCAGTTTATAGCCACCTTTTCCTTTCTTTCATTTTATTGTGAAAAGATGTGAGGAAGCGCTTGCAAATTGAACAGTGAGACATTCTCAGGTGAGAAAAAAAATTGATCAGTGGTGAAAAGACAGAAAAACAAGAAAACAATGGAAATAAGAAAAGGGGCAGGAGTCCATACAGGTTTAGTCACTGTAATCATTTCTTCAGCAGAGTAGAAAGTTTAATTACATGACACTGTCATTTATTCAGCAAGATAAGGGTGACTTCAGATTAAAAGAAAATCCTGGTCTGAAGTGGAGTAGTGTGGGTCTATCAAGTTAAATTAGTCTCCTACACTATTTCCTTGTTTCAGTCTTTATCCCCAGCTGCTCATGAGGCTGTCTTTGATTAGAGTAGTCCTGTCAGGAGCAGAGGGAATTGTGGACAATAAGGGCAGCGCTACAGAGAGATACTGCAGTGGGTTTGACATCCCTTGTCAGCCCTATTAAAAACAATGGCAGGTTCTCATGAGTTTACTTTTGATGGCAGCCTCTACTCATCTGACCCCATTACTAATGTATTTTACAATACACATATTGAGAACCACATGTCTATCAAATGTCATTTATCAATTGGCAAGGCCTTCACAAATACTTTCCCACCCACCTGAGAGAGTTCTGCCTTTTCTCAGACAGCTCTCAACACCAACCTGCCTCAGTTCACTCAGGGTGTTCAGAGACAGAGATGGGAGAATTTATAGTGGGGAATAAGAAGATTGCAGAGCAATTAAACAAATACTTTGTGTGTCTTCACAGAAGAAAACATAAAAGCCTCCCAGAAATGCTGGCGAACCAACAGACCAGGGCAAATGAGGAAATAAAAGCAATTGGCATGATGCCATTAGTGAAGAAGAACTAGAGGAAGTAATGAGCCTGAGAGCTGATAGATCCCAAGAAGCTGATGATCTACATCCCAGAGTTTTGAAAGAGATGGGAATAGATTCAAATGGATGCTCTGGTTATCATCTTCCAAAACTCAGTACAAGTTCTCCCTAGGTTACGGCAGGGATCTGTTCCTGGGAACTGCTTGTAACCTGGACAATTCGCAAATTGGGAATGTGGCTGCGAACTGAGTTCCCAGAGGGCAGGAGGTGCCCACAACAGACAAATCCATCCCACCAGTCTCCCAGACGCTTCTTTGTGCGTACAGGCTGTATATAAGTCAGACATTCATAAGCTGCAGAGAAGCTGCAGATTCTGGAATGATTCCTGCGGATTGGAGGGTATCCAGGAACTACCGACCTGTTTGCCTGCTATCAGTAGTATTAAAAATGCTTGAAAATAATGATATGATTGAGCAGAGTCAACAGAGGTTTAGGAAAGTCAAACCATGTATATCTAACCTATTGGAGTTCTTTGATGATGTTCTTGGGGGAACCAGTGGATGTGGTGTATTTATCTCCCTTACCCATTCTCACTTCTTCCCTGCAGTTCATGAACCAAGCAATGGACTGTGGACAATGCAAACATTTGGAAAGAAAAATCATTGAAAAGATTTCCCATTAAAATAAAGTCTTCCTTTATATACAGCAGGCTTTCAAACTACAGACAAGTATTACCTGACTTTAAGAAAACACCCTGTGGTGTTCACCAAAGATCCTGAATCATCTGCAACTCCCAGACATGCAAGGGATGGCCCTTCTCTGCTAACATCCTGGGGAAGGTAAGCTGTTTCATTTTAATTCCTGAAAGTTGATATTTCCCTACCTGTATTGTGTCACCGACAAACACCTAAAGGATCTGTGGGAGATTGGAAGGTTTCCCTGATTGCTTTAAACTGGGAAACATTAACTCTATTCATCATGTTCTAATTTTGGTTCAGAAATGTCTCTTTGGTTAACAGAGAAAAATGGGAAGGCCAGAACTCTCTCTGGGTATGTGTTGTGTGGATTTGCGTCAATAGATTTTTGTCATCCTGATGGATGGAGATTTACTGATGCACCCAATCTGGTTGTGAGGAGAGGATTTTTTTCTCATTTTTCTATTTTTGCTGTGCTCATCAAGATGAAGGATGTTAGCATGAGGACCGAGATGCTATCCATATTGGCACCCCGTGTCAGCTCTAAGAACTATTGGTTCAAGAGTTTGATTCAGGAAAGCATCCACAAAATACTTCCAGGACATGTAAAACATATTCAAGTACAATAAGGAGTTGCCTCTGCACTGATTCAGTAATATGCCTCTTTGACACCATTTGTCCATTTTGCACTCTAGCCTTCAATTCTTGTCTCAGCGTCATAGAGGCATAAAGTTACATGAGGAAATAGGCCCCTCAGCCCACCAAGTCAGTGCTGACCATGCACCCATTTACACATTTTATTCTTCCCACATTATCATCAGTTTTCCCAGGTTCTACCACTTCCGTACTCAACAAATTTAACCCAGCATCAGAGTTTAACTCAATGCATTCCACCATTGACAAGATGATTCTATCATTCTCAAGGGTTCTGGTCTATCACACTTTCAATTAAATAGTCAGGGCATAATAATGAGGAATGGAAATATGATGAAGTGAGGTGTTCCATTTTGGGATTTTTTGCAAACTCAGGTTTTGAGTCTTTATTTGTTTGCCCTTTATGAAACAATCTCCTTTCTAAATTAAAATAAAATTGAAGTATTCCCAGTGTTTTGTCAGTGAAAGTTTTAGCAGTGATTTCCATCTGAAGATCTCAGTACTGTATATATACTGTATGGTGGATAAATGACATTGTCTGCAAGTTGTAACTATCAACCAATAACTTACATATTTAAAGAACCATTTGTTGGAACTTCATCACTGAAACCTGTGTTCAAGTCCAGCTTCGACTCTCAACTCTCTAACAAAGATTGATTTTCATTTATATGGCACTTTTCATAACCTCAGGACTCAGTCACCCTTTTCCCTACACGATGGTTACAACCAATGAAATACCTTTGAAATGTAGTTACTGTTATAATATAGGATGTGCCCAATTGCAGTTTCCTAATCAGCAGATGTTTTTTTACGATACTTATTGAATGAAAAATATTGGCCATTTATTTCACCAACTCCTCAGGGAATCGTTTATGTCCACTTGAGACTGCAGGTGCTGCCACTGATTAACATTTCTTCCTAAAACATGAGAATCCTTAAATTAAATGAGCTTGGAGATAAAGTTGTGAGAAATGGTTGCATTACACTGGGGTAAATATTTTGAGGGGTTGAAGGGAAAAGGAAGATACTTGACTGAAAAGCATAGAAGAATGTTAATACTTCAGTGCCCTGACATCGCCACCCATCCAGACCCACCAAATAAAACAGCCTAAAACTCAATAAGTAAATAATTAAGCAAAAATAAAGAATGATGATTTGCTCCTATTTCTTGAGTATAATAAGGCATCTGATAAATCTTACAGGAAATTAAACATGCAAACATACTGAAGTTAATTGTATGAATTAGTATTATTGGCAATGTTGCATCACCCATTGATTACACATATTGGGAAGCTGGGTGGAGGAGGATGGTGGTGATGCTGATTATTTTCTAGTTGATCATTTTAAATGTCATAAAATGGCTGCTTGATTAAAAGGAGACTTGATTTGTGGGAAGGGTGGTTAAATGTGGAGGCATTTAGTCATGTATCAGACTGTAACAATGCAGCACAGGTTACAGGCTCTTGCACAAATCAAACAGTATCTGTGCCTCCAGAGATAGAGAAAATCACCTCTCTAGATGGCTCCATTATCTGCTTCTGTAAGGAAGCTCTCCGCACAGTAACTACTGAGCCTATTAACTCCCAATTTCACTTCCTCTTCTATTAATCAGCAGTAACTGCATCCCAGTGGCATCCTTTCTAATGGTTTAGAAAGTCTCTAACATTAAACTGATATGAGAACATCCAAGACGTTTTTGTACAATTATTGTTGCTCTTCCTGGGCAGATGGATCAAGATTGTCTTTCTCACTTGGGAAGAGAGAATTTTTTTCCTCTCAGTTCTAGGATTTAACTTAAACCCAAACCAGACAGAAAGAGTAGAGCAGATTTATAGAATGAGTATTTGAGATCAGAATGTTGTTTATACACACCCACTTGCCACCACATGCAGTGGGCATGTTTGATAATGGACCAGTGAAATTAGAGAGTTCAAAGAAACTTAATTATGTGAACCAACCATGTTCAGGTCTTTTCTGCTTCAGTAAGGCAAAGTGCTTAAATGTTGTAACAATGAACTATTACTGCAAATTTAAGATTCATAACACTTGGGTCAGAAGGACTAATTGGCAGCTTTCCCATTCAAACTCACTACTCTGAAGAGAGGCATCAACATCAAACTATCGTGACCTTTCCCTCACTGAAGTTTTGTGGTTTTGATATTGAATGCCTCCTCCTTGATTCTGTTAAGGACTAGTTTAATGTATTTTATCATTCCTACCTTTTTTGTGCCCTTTGTGTTTGATAGCACACCAAAGTCTTGAAATATGGGTGAAGTTAGTTCTGTACTGACAAGAATCTACATCCAGAATTAGCTAGGCTTTCACAAAAACACCTCAGCAACACAATGAGGGACTGCAGTGTGGAGAGTGGGTATGTGGATAAACCATTCCTTATTGCCTCTCCGCAGAGAGTTTGGTTTAGAAGCGCTCTATGGTCTGTGTTTTCACTGGTGAAGAGAACATCCTTCTTATAAATGCGGCACTCCCACCATATCTCCAGATTAAAGACTTGCACACAAAAATCAAAGACCCCTGCACTGCCTTGTGTTTAACTAACTGCTGCAATGGATTTCATACTGCAGCCCTCTAGCCTGGAGAAGCACAAGAAAGAGGTAATGTGTTTCCTCAGAATCGGGAAGAATGAGATTTATCCCTGGTCATTCCTTTGACAAAGGAGATAAATAATTTTTAGAGTATTTAGTGATAAAGTTCGGACCAGTTGGAGTAGAATTGATTGGGCAACTTCCATGTCAATCAACAGCTGTAATTGTGACTGACTTGACACACGTGATTCATATACAACTGTCCTCCACTCACCCTGTTTTTCTAGAGAGGATGCTGTCATTCTGTTTCCTCTGGTCTTTAAACAGACTCTTTCTGGGTAAATGAACTTTGTTTTCATGTGCAGTAGAATTGTTTGCTGTGAGTTTCATGTCCCATTCATTGGCTGAAAAAATGTGGTCAATACATACACTGAAATTCTGAAAACGTCAAATTGACAACCCAATTTCTTGCAGTAATCGGCCATAGTTCCCACTTGTGTAACATCAGTGATTGACCATTCAAACAATAACCTTCCTCCAGGATTAAAAAGTACATCCCTCATGTGTCTCATGGGTTGTGGTGATGACTTAAAAAGCATATGTATTCAGTAAATCCTTCGTCAAAGTCAAATGCAGAGTACGTAAAATGATACATGTAAAACACAACTGAGCTCCAACAAGGGCTCTTCACAAACTGCCTCTGGAATTTACTGTAACATGTTATTGTACTCCAATGAGCAGGTAGTCACATGACATAATCCTTAAAGGGATTACGACCTTAAGTGCTATTTACAACCAATATTACAAACATTAGACAACTTGCTCTCTTTCTATATGGAAAGAAAATATATGCTGGTTTAATATATTTACAAATTTAACTGAGAGTCTTTCACTCATTTGAACTTTGCAGTGGGACTGGCATTAATTTTGTTGAACTTGCATTTGCAGCAGAAGTTATTAAAATATCATCTATCTTTGGTCTCAAAGCTGACTCATTTTGTCAGAAATTAGAACTATTGTCAAATTCACTTCAGGAACACCTTCATTCTCACAATCTTTCTTGCTGTTCTCAGAGGTATTATATGCTAGGATCAGGTGTCCACATGAACTTTTCTGCGTTTCTCACCAATTATCATAAAGATAGTTCTTAGAAATGTATACCTTCATTTTTGAACTGATATCCCAACTCATCATCTGATTTTCTGGGAGATCACAGCACACAAACTCAATCACATCGACTAAACCTCTTCTTTTCCTGGGTTGTATCATGATTTTGTATCATGTTTGAACTGCCTTTCCCTTGCTATTTGTTTCAAATTGGGCTAAATGAGACTCAGTTGCATCCAGTGTCTCCTGTGAATTAGCATTTCTACAGAAGTCTACCCTCTTGTGGAGTACAGTGTTAATCTGTTGCCTAAGGCCACATAGGAATCTTAAGAGTACTGGATCTAACCTAGAAATTACCTGTAGCTCAGTACCTTCTTGGGTTTTCTGGTTCTGATAATGGCTTTAAGTTTCACTCCAAATGGCCACCAGTATTCATCCACTCACAGATCCAAAAAATCATTTCTTTCTCTATGAAGGCACATTTTCTTTTCATAAGTTCGACATTACATCGACAAAGCCTTCTGAACACTTGCGCTACTTTCTGAATGTTTTCCTCCTTCATAGCAACTGGAATTAGGATGTCATCTTGATGACACATTAAAAAAATGCTGGACCTGTTGCAGCATCTAATCCATACTCAACTGGAATTTTGTTGATGATATCACTCCGCCCAGTAACTTGATATACAAGAAGAAACCCCTGAGAGTATTAATTGCCAAGTTAATTGTCTTTTCACTTAGATTAAGACAAGTATGGGTATGAGACAGGTGGAATTTAATAAAGATCTTCACCCTGCCCATTCAGTGTACAAATCTTGAAGTATCAGCAGAGATCATCATACATTCCTCCACTAAAGATGACTTTACAATCTGGGCAGAGTCAAGTGATCTTATCTAGATCAGGTACCACCAGGGTGGATGTGGCCTAATTGCTCTGACACTCTCACCAATACCTAGTGTTGGTCTTGTTTGTTTAGCTCTGCTTGTAGCTGAGCATTCAATACCTATAGTATAGGTCTGAGCTTATAATACATCGGATTGGTGTTGGTTTGACATGCAATTGAGTGCATTGCTGTTTAAACGCTTGTGTACGAATCCTTCAACATATCTTCATATTCTTTCTGAAGTTTCTTTAAACATGGTTAAGATGCATTCATGCTAAATATTTATCCAATCCATTATCAATGTTCTCAGCAAATTTCTCCAGCACAGAGTTCACATAATCAACTACTATAATCCTAGCCTTGCCTTTTGCCCATTATAAAGGACTACTTATTCCATATGTCCAAGTACCAGAGAATCAGAGACTCATACAGCATGGAAACAAGACCATTTAGCCCAAATCATCCATTCTGGCTAGTGGGCACCCTTCCATAATAATCTCAATGCTCATAACTTGGTCTATAGCCTAGTATTCTTGGGGTTTCTTTGTATTTTAACACCTCCCAATCTAATACATTTTCAATAACATGCTGCATTTCTGTTTTTCCTGACCAAACATGACATTTATCCACATTACACTTCATCTGCCAATTTGCTCATGTACTCAATCTATCTCTGTCACCTTTTAGCTTCTTTGCATCCTCCTCATAATTTACAATTCCACCAGTTTAGTGCTGCTGGAAAACTTCTAAATATTATATTTGGTTCCATCATCCAAATCACTGGAATCTGTTTTGAGTAGCCAGAGCTGAAGCACTGAACTCTATGGAAGTCACCACCTGCCTCCCTGATAAAGACCCGTTTATTCCTGCTCCCTGCTTCCTGTCTGCTGACCAATTTTCAGTCTTTGCCATTACATTGCTTCCAATACCATGCACATTAATTTTACACACTAACCCTTTATGTGAAAGATTTTAAAGGCTAACTGAAAATCCAAGTACTGTCATAATGTTGATCGAGAGCAAACTCAGAGAACCCAAATGTGGCACACTGATACAAGACTGGAGTCAGGATACTTCCTCAG
>JARFYF010000059.1:11262813-11280071 GCA_030265395.1 Rhina ancylostomus | reverse complement strand
CTGTCCCCATAACCTTTGATGCCCTTACTAATCGAGAACCTATCAACCTTAAATATACGCGATGAGTTGTCCTCCACAGCTGTCTGTGGCAATGAATTCCACAGGTTCACCACCCTCTCGCTAAAGAAATTCCTCCTAATCTCTATTCTAAAGGGACATCCTTCTATTCTGAGGCTGTGCCCTCTGGTCCTAGACTCTCCCACTACTGGAAACATTCTTTCCACAGCCACTCTATCCAGGCCTTTCAATATTTTGTAGGTTTCCATGCGATCCCCTCTCATCCTTCTAAACATTGACAGGCCCAGAGCCATCAAACGCTCCTCATACATTAACCCTTCCATTCCCAGGATCATTCTTGTTATCCTCCCTTGGACCCTCTCCAATGCCAGCACATCCTTCCTTAGATAATCTGAATACACATTACCAGTCAACCTGAACAAACCATGTGAGCTAATCCAGTCATACTTTGCAAACACACTTGTGCTCAAGCTGGGTGTCAATCAAACTGGTATCAGGCCAGTTAAGTGGAAGAGTATGTTTTACTTGGTTTGCAAAATGCTGAATAAGAGGCCAGGAGCTGCATTGCATAATCTATCGGACAGACAGACATATAGTAGGTCAATGAGGAAGTTAGGATAAGTGCTTCAAGCCCTGAAACCTCACACATTGGAGGAGTTGATAAGTAAAGAGAATACACACATGCAAATGCCTCTGCCTGTGAGTACACCATTGACCTGAAGCACAGTAGCATCAGCCATGACTACTGGGTATCTTCCAGTCAATACCATGACTACTCGGTATCTTCCAGTGAGTGACGCACCTCCTTAAATTCTCCAAACCTCTACATCAACAAAGCATAAATCGGAAGTGCAATGGAATTCTCTCCACTTGCCTGCATGAATGCAGCTCCAATACCAAAGAAGCTTGACACCATCCAGGACAAAGCAGCCCTCTTGACTGGCAGTTCATCCACCACTCTACACATTCATTCCCATCATCACTGGCGCATTGTGGCTGCAGTATGTACCATCTACAAAATGTACAGCAGTTACTCACCGACAGTACTCCAACAGCGCCTCCCAAAACTGTGACCTGTATCACGAAGAAGGTCAAGATCTTCAGGCGCATGAGAACACCACAACCTGCAGGTTCCCCTTCCACACCATTCTGACTTGAAATATGCCACGGGCCATTCATTGTTACTGCACATAAACCCTGAAACTCCCTCACTGATAACAATGTGGGGGTACCTTCACAAGACCACCACCCTCTCAAGGGTGTTTAGACATGGACAATAAAGACTGGCCTAGATATCCAGAATATGAAAAATGAATAAAAAAGAATTGAAGATATCAGGTGATCTGAAGGAGTATAATCAGAAGGTCAAAGATGGACCAATTGTGGGATAAGGATGGATAGGGGAATCTCAGAGGTTCGGAGAAAGTTCTGTCAAGGTCACAGAGGCACGGTAGCGGTTAGCATGACGCTATTACAGCACCAGCGATCAGCGTTTGATTCCTGTCACTGTCTGTAAGGAGTTTGTACGTTCTCCCTGTGTCTGCATAGGTTTCCTCTGGTTGCTCCAGTTTCCTCCCACATTCCAAAGACATACAGGTAGGTTAACATGGAGTTTAAAATAGGTGGCGCGGACTCATTGGGCCAGAAGGGCCTGTTACCACGCAGTAAATAAAAAAAAGACAATGGGTGAGACAGACCATGCCTGTGAACACATGCCCAAGTTATGCCAAGCCATTCTAAAGATGAGGGGGTGGCAGTCAGAGAGAAAATATTCCTGCTTCAAAATACTCGTGTTTCTGATTAAAGATATCTTTGCCAGCTTTAATAACTGGCATGTGAGCAATTAGTCAGTGATATCTCTCTCAGACTCTGCCTTCTTGCCATCCCCCCATTTGTTGCCCTCTCTCTAAAGCAGCTCTGATGGGACAGGTTTCAAAAAGAATAACATGTGTTATCACACTCAGGAGCTTATTCGAGACTATCAGTATTAGAATGCTCTTAAACCCTAAGGGTATATTTCAACTGAACATTCTCCCTTGGTTTCATGCTTTACATCAGAAACTACTGGAGAGAAAGGAGCCAATGGGACTGGTCTACCCTTCTGTAGCTCAGAATTGCTGAGGTCAAGTTCAATGCCCATGCTATCATCTCAGCTGAGTCCAGTTATCTGAGAAGAAACCTAGGGTTGAATCCAGGACATAAGAACATGGGAAATAGAAGCAAATGGTGGAATCCCAAGAGAAGGAGTTTGTAGAATGCCTCCAAGATGGCCTTTTAGAGCAGCTTGTGGTTGAGCCCACTAGGGAAAAGACAATTCAGGATTTGGTAGTGTGCAATGAACCAGATTTGATTAGGGAGCAAAAGGTAAAGGAGGCAGTGAACATAATTTGATGGAGTTCACCCTTCAGTTTGAGAGGGAGAAGCTAAAATTGGATGTATTGGTATCACAGCTAAGTAAATGTAACTACAGAGGCATGAGGGAGGAGCTGGCCAAAATTGATTGGAAGGGGGCCCCAGCAGGGATGACGGTAGAGCAGCAATGGCAGGAGTTTCTGGGAGTAATTTGGAAGACACAGGATCATTTCATCCCAAAGAAGAAGAAGCATTCTAAAGGGAGGGTGAGGCAACCGTGGCTGACAAGGGAAGTCAAAGGCAGCATAAAAACAAAAGAGAGGGCATACAATTTTACAAAAATTAGCGGGAAGCTAGAGGATTGGGAAGCTTTTAAAAACCAACAAACGGCAACTAAAAAGCAATAAGGGGAGAAAATATGAAATATGAAGCTAAGCTAGCCATTAATATAAAAGAGGATACCAAAAGATTTTTCAGATATATAAAGAATAAAAGAGAGGCAAGAGTGAACATCGGACCACTGGAAAATGACGCTGGAGAGGTAGTAATGGGGAACAAAGAAATGGTGGATGAACTGAATAAGTGTTTTGTGTCAGTCTTCACTGTGGAAGACACCAGCAACATGCCAGAAATTCGAGAGAGTCAGGGGACAGAAATGAGTGTAGTCACTATTACTAAGGAGAAGGTGCTTGGGGAACTGAAAGGTCTGAAGGCAGATAAGTCACCTGGACCAGATGGACTACACCCCAGGGTTCTGAATGAGGTAGCTGAAGAGATTGTGGAGGCATTAGTAGTGATCTTTCAAGGATCACTACAGTAAGGAATAGTTCCAGAAGACTGGAAAATCGCAAATGTCACTCCACTCTTTAAGAAGAGAGGGAGGCAAAAGGCAGGAAATTATAAGTTAATTAGCCTGACTTCAGTGGTTCGTAAGATTTTAGAGTCCATTATTAAGGATGATGTTTCGGGGTACTTGGAAGCTCATGATAAAATAGGCCAAAGTCAGCATGGTTTCCTTAAAAGGAGATCTTGCCGGACAAATCTGTTAGAATTCTTTGAGGAAGTAACAGGCAACATAGACAAAGGAGAGTCAGTGGATGTTGTTTACTTGGCTTTTCAGAAAGCCTTTGACAAGGTGCTGCACATGAGGCTGCTAAAGAAGATAGGAGCCTGCGGTATTACAGGAAAGGTACCAGCACAGATAGAAGATAGGCTGACTGGCAGAAGGCAAAGAGTGGGAATAAAAGAGGCTTTAATCTGGTTGGCTGCTGGTGACTCATGGTGTTCTGCAGGGTTCGGTGTTAGGTCCACTACTATTCATGTTATATGTTAATGATCTGGATGACAGAATTGATGGCTTTGTGGTCAGGCTTGCAGATGATACAAAGATAGGTGGAGGGGCCGGTAGTGTTGAGGAAGTAGGGATTCTGTAGAAGGACTTGGACAAATTGGGAGAATGGGCAAAGAAATGGCAGGTGGAATACAGCACAGGGAAGTGTTCAGTCGTGCAATTTGGTAGAAAGAATAAAGGTGTAGACTATTTTCTAAACGGGGAGTGAATTCAGAAATCGGAGGTGCAAGGGGACTTCAGAGTCCTAGTGCAGGATTCCCTTAAGGTTAACTTGCAGGTTGAGTCTGTAGTAAGGAAGGGAAATGCAATGTGAGGATTCATTTCTAGAGGACTGGAATATAAAAGCAAGGATGTAATGCTGAGGCTTTGTAAGGCACTGGTCAGGCCACATTTGGAGTATTGTGAGCAGTTTTGGGTCCCATATCTAAGGAAGGATGTGCTGGCATTGGAGACAGTCCAGAGGAGGTTTACGAGAATGATCTCAGGGATGAAAGGGTTAATGTGTGAGGAGCATTTGATGGCTCTGAGCCTGTACTCAGTGAAGTTTAGAAGGATGAGGGGGGGGATCTCATTGAAACCTACCGAGTACTGAAAGGCATGGATAGAGTGGATATGAGAGGATGTTTCCAGTAGTGGGAGAGTCTAGAACCAGAGAGCATAGCCTCAGAATAAAAGGACATCTCTTTAGAACTGAGATAAGGAGGAATTTCTTTAGCCAGGGGGTGGTGAATCTGTGGAATTCATTGCCACAGACGGCTGTGGAGGCCAAGTCACTGGGTACATTTAAAGCAGAAATTGATGGGTTCTTGATTAGTGAGGGTGTCAAAGGTTACAAGGAGAAGGCAGGAGAATGGGGTTGAGAGGGAAAAATAAGTCAGCCATGATCGAATGGCGGAGCAGACGATGGGCCAGATGGCCTAATTTTGCTCCTATGTCTTATGGTCTTATAGAAGAAGGCCATTCAGCCTTTCCTGCTGCTCACCATTCATTGAGATCATAGCTGATCTTTAACCTCAGCACTACTCTTGTACATGAACCCAATATCTCTTGCTTTCCTTAATATCAAAAAACCTATTGATCCCTGTCTTGGATATGCTCAGTGACTGAGCCTTCATAATACTCATGGGTAGATATTCCAAAGATTCATTGCTCTCTGGGTGAAAAAATTTCTTCTCATATCTGTTTGAATGGCTGGCTCCTTATTTTGAACTGTGACTCTTGGTTCTTGACACCCCAGCCTGGGGAAGCATCAATCCTGCATCTCACTGTCTTTTGGAATTTTGTAACCTTCAGTGAGATCTTCCCTCATTTTTCTACAGTCCTTGAAACTTTGTTGCACACTCAGGCCTTCTCCAGTTGAGCTATCAGGGAATATTCAATATCCACCCTGGCCTTTTGCCAGTCAATAGATTTAAAAAATCTCATACTCACCATGATTAAGCAGAACATCAAGGAATTTACCATTCATGTTTAATACTTCGCATAATTCCACTGAACTCCAACTGTGATGTTTGCGAAGAAGAGCTTAGTTACTGTCAGTAACCGTACGGAAGCATAGTTTATTGCAGTAATCCTGTTGTACAATCCTACACAGTAATCACATAACAATGGGCATTATCCTAAAGGGCCAATACTTCTGGTGAACACACTCGTGCACTTTGGAAATAAACTAATAGTGGGAGTGCAAATCTCGACCAGTAAAGCTCCATGTGTGACTATGAGCCCCGAGTCCTGGTGAGTGACTAGAAAACCCAAGATCTGCTACTCCTGGTTGATCTGCAGTCTTCGTGCTATAAAGTGAATGCAGCGGCATCAGATTTAAATGGAGTAGCTTCCAACACCATCCACCATCCTCTACTGCAGCCACCGCAGCCAGCCAGACATTTGCTGTGTAAGCATGAAAATGGCCATATGGATCAATGAGCATCTTTGGGACTTTATCACAACACCACCAGCAATGAGAGACACATGAACATAATTTCATTGAAGTGTTTTTACTATCATTCCTGGTTAAGTAGAGCTTCATTTATTTCACTGCTTTCATTGCTGTGTTGCAAATTTAAAAGCTGACCTGTAGAAGATGCTTATTTATTAATAAGTCCTAACCCCTGCAGCATTTGAGAAATATTAATACGGTATTTTCTCTATCAGGGTGTCAGCTGTTACCTTTTGACACTTATTAAATTTATATTGTGGAGGGCCGACCTGAAATTTAAACCTTTTCTGCGCTGCGGGAGAGGCTCTGAATTAAGTTCAGATGCAGGGTAAAGCAGCCTCTGTATTTGTTGCTTCTTCAGCCTTACAAGGGCACCAAGCAGCAACTGAGTCAAGACAGTCCAAATTTTTTTTCCGCCTATTTTCCCCTGCAGTTAACAGAACCAAGGTTGCCAGACGATTAGCCCGGGAGACCGGATAGTTGCCTATGACAGAGGAGGCCATTTGGCCCATCAAGTCTCTGCGGCTCTTAGAGCAATTCATAAGTCCCATTCCTCCATTTGTTTCCCTGTAGCCTATTCTCTCTCACCCCCTCATTATCTCTCCTGTGTTCTTCTGCCAGCCACTTACACTAGCTGTAATTTACAGCATCCAATTAACCTATTCACTAGCATGTCTATGGGATATGGGAAGAAGCTGGTGAATGCAGGAGAATATGCAAACTCCAGACAGACAGCAGCTGGTGTGGATGACACCGGGGTCACTGGAGCTGTGAAGTGGGTGCACAAACTGCTGTGCTACAGTGCTGTTTTCCTCCTCCAGTGCAGCTTTGGGTCAATGACCTTTCATCAGAACTGGGAAATGTTAGGAAGGTTGTAGAGATGCAGGAGATGAGGAGGGAACAAAGGGAATGGACCCACTTGTAGCTTGCTGGACCAAGACAGACTGAATGAGACAAAGAGTGGTGGGTCCAGCTTAAAGAGTCTGAAGAAGGTTTGTTCATCACAGAAGGTCTGTCTGAGCGTGATGTGAACAGAAGGAGATGGACAAAGCCAGCAAGGAGAGAGGAAGGAAGAGAAAACAGTGCTAAATGGTGTGGCACTAAACACTGAAGAAGGAAAGCACTGCTGATGCTGGAAGTCTGAGTAGAAGAGAGTGCTGGAAATCATCAGCAGGTTGGCAGCGTCTACAGAAAGAGGAAAACAGAGTTCACATTACAGGCTGATAATCAGTTCTGACACAACCTCGAAAGGCCGGGTATCTGAAATAGTTCTGTTCACTGTTAAGTTCTGAAGGTTGAAACTTGCCCAGTTGGAAGATCAGATGCCATTCCTTGAGCTTACTTTGGGTTTCTTTGGAGCCAAGGGCAGAGTGGTCAGGGTGGGAGGAGAATGGACTAGAATTGAGTCAGTCAACGTCAAACCAGGTGGTTGTGATGAATAGAGCTGGAGAGGGTTAAAGGCTGGAAGGAGTGGATTGGAAATTCTGAAGATGGGAGAGGAGGTCCAAAGTTTTCAACTCCTGGCTGAAGAAATGGTCACAGAGGTGAATATAGTGAAAGTGTGACGTCATGTCAAGCTTTGCATTTGCTGACGTGGAACCTAGAGGGAAGATGCTGAGACCACTGCTGAAGACAGATTATTCAGGATCAGAGAGGGCAATTTTATTCTGTAACACCACAGAAGAAGGCCATTTGGCCCACTGGATCCATGCCAGCTCTCAGGAGGCAATCCCATTAGTCCCATTCCCACCTCCTTATTTCCCTGTAGCCCTGCAACTTATTCTCTCTCAAACTTGCCCATCAATCCCCCGTGATTTCTTTTGTCATTAACCTGTACTAAGTGATGATTTACGGTTCAAAATTAATCTACCAACTTGTTTTTGGGATGTGGGAGTAAACTGGAGCACCCAGAGAAAACCCAAGCAGTAAATTTCACATAGGCAGCACTCAGGACTGACCCAGGTCACTGGAGCTGTAAAGCACCTGTATACTTCTTGTCTGTTTCACCATGGAGAAGGACATGGAAACTAGTGAGTTCAGGGGAGGAAACAGTGATTCCTGGAGCATATATGAAGAAGGATATGAGGGTCTGGAAATGTATAAAAGTGTATTAAATCCCCTGGGCCTGACCAGGTGTATCCTGGGATGTTATGGATACAAGGGAGGGAATTGCTGAGGCCTCAACAGAAATTTTTGTGTCTTCAATGACAGAGGTAAGGCACCGGAAGACTGGAGGGTTGCTAGTGTTGTGCCTTTATCTAACAATGGCACCAGGGATAAGCCAGGGAACTACAGGCCAGTGAGCCTAACATCAGTGATGGGAAAGTTATTGAAAGGGATTCTGAGGAACAGGATTTATTTGCATTTGGAGAGGCAAGGGCTGATTAGGGATAGTCAGCATGGGTCTGTGCATGGGAAATCATGCCTCACAAATTTTCTTGAGTTTTTTGAAGATTTGACCAGTGAGGGGTGTGAGAATACATCCCAGAGTGTGTTAGCAATGGGAAAAGAAATGTGATGCACATACTTACTGCAGACTGTAATATAAAGCTGCTTACCAAAGTTCATTGCTGTACTGAATGCTCTCTGAACACCTGGGAGCTTCATTAAAGGCCAACTATGATTGAATGTGTTTAAGAAAACAAGAGGGAACAAGCTCAGTAAAGAGGAGGTACTCAATGCCTTGGCTGGATCAGATGGGATTTAACTCAGACTGCTACGGCAAGCAAGGAAAAAGATTGTGGTGCTCGGGTTGAGGTTTTTAAATCGTCGCTGGACACAAGTGAGGTACCAGATGACTGGAGGACAGCTAACATGATCCCCTTTTTCAAGAAAGGCAGCAGGGAAAAGCCTGGCAACTTTAGATGTGTGAGCCTAACAACAGTGGCAGGGAAGATACTGGAAAAAAATGCAGAGGGTGAGGCTTAATGATCACTTGGAAAGGCAAGGACTAATCAGATCCTGCCTGGACAATTTGAATGAATTTTTTTGAAAAGGTAATAAATTGTATCAATGAGAGAACCAAGGGCTATTTAAATGTATAAGCTGTGACGAGAGACAGAGAGAGAGACCCATGTTTGTCAGGTTTAGCCATGACATTTCTTCTACGCATACAGGGACGGATGAGCTGGTCAGTCAGCAGCAGATGTTGGCAGAGGCTGTAGCCAGGGGAAAATGAATTGGTCAGTTACCAGGTCAGTCCTCATTGATTCATGGACAGATTGACCCCTGACATGGTTGTGAGTTCATGGGGTTCAGGAAGAAAGGGGAGACTCTTGTTGTGTCAGCTATTACAATATGGTTGCTATGATCTGTTTATTTGACCATACATAAGTCCTTGATATTCACAATACAGTTATAAATACGGTCCAAGTGTCCAGGTCTGTTACCCAAATCCTTTGGAAATGCTAATAGTCTGAAGCTTTTGTATCCAAAACCATTCAAAGAGCACGTCATCTATCCAAACGAGGAGCTAGTACAATCAAAACCCCGCTGTGTGTCAGTGAGTAGTCTGTTTACATATGGCATTTTGTGTCAATATGCAGTAAGCTCATTTCAACAAAGGAGCACAGATGTAGGGAAATCTTGCAGTTTGCTTTTCTCAACCTAGGTGTAACCTACTTTGAAAATGCGTAATTCTGTTGAAATCGACTTCTCACCTGAAACCCATTGTAAGCATTGATTGCTACTGTAACCACTAAAACTGTGTTTGACCACCTGGAGTGTAAGTCAAAATTGTGACTTTCTAATGTAATTGTATCAAAGAGCTGACGTCGATACCATTGGAGAGGGATGCAAGAGCTGAAGTCCTGTATGCTCAAATCAGGGGAGGGTGGAATGCAAAATATAGTGTTAAATCAAGGGGCAAGCTGCAATTACAGCTATTAACAGCTACGAGGGTTTTGTCTCAGAAGTAAGATCTGTCAGCTGCAAGGGCACTGCAGTTATGGAATGGTGACCAAGGCAGTCACCAGCAGATATTGACAGAGGGACCACTAAGTTAGAGGCTGCAGTTGGGAAAAATGAATTGCTCAGTTATTAAGTCAAGCTTCATTGGATCACTCAACGTGGCCACAAGTACAGGGGATACAGCTCATGGTGTCTAGTGGTCGAGAGAAAGAGAAGGATTTCATAGTATCAGCTAGTACATTACGGGCAGGCATGGTAATGCAGTGGTTAGCGTAACGCTATTACAGCACCAGCGACCCAGGTTCAATTCCCGCCACTGTCTGTAAGGAGTTTGTACGTTCTCCCCATGTCTGCATGGGTTTCCTCCGGGGGCTCCAGTTCCCTCCCACATTCCAAAGACGTACAGGTTAGGAAGTTGTGGGCGTGCTATGTCAGCGCCAGAAATGTGGCGACACTTGCGGGCTGCCCCCAGAACACTACGCAAAAGATGCATTTCACTGTGCGTTTCAATGTACATGTGACTCATAAAGATATCTTGTTTTATCTTATCTTACTACAGTCTTTCAAAATCAAAAAAGGTGTATCACCACAGAAATGTGGTTTCTAATCATTTACTAAATTTTGGTTCAGGATGTTTGGGCAACCTAAGCTAATTCAATTATCAGCCTTTTGTAAACAAAGGTAGGCAAGGGAAGACACCTGTCCTACAAGCAATTTATGAATTCAAACTTATGGGTGGAATCACTTTAGTTATTGACCATATATTCCATTTTAGAAAATCCAATGTCTGCAGTGTTCGAGGTAGAATGGACTTGCACTGGTAATTTCTGTGCATCAAACTAATATCATCTTACAGTATTCACATTAAAAATCACATTAACCTTTCACAAATGATATATTTCAGCAACAGTCATTCTAATTTTTTATAATAATGCAATAGTCTAATATTATAATATCAACGTCTATATTATTTACATACTATTGCTCTCATTTTTACACATTATACATCACTTTTTTAATGAAATAAAGAATAAAGGGCAAAATAAATTAAATACATCAAAGTGCTTCAAATGCCTGTAACATTTCAAATGTTGCTTTTAGATTTAAAAGCACAGCAGTGCTACAGATATTTGGGTAATTTTATTGCAGTACTGTGAGTTTGTTTGTTTCACTGTCATAGTTGCAGCCAAAATCTGTTGAAAAAGGAGCTGACCCAGGTAGGCGGTAATCCCTTGGTTCTGTCAGGGACTTGATGAACTAAATATATCTTTCTTGGAGCTGTACCTGTTCAGTTTGCTGCTTATCTCAGCACCCATTATCTCATGCTGGGAATGAGATGGTGCAAATCTGAATGCAAGATTCAAACGAATGTTTTGAGAGATTATTCAGTGGCACCACTATTTTTCTCTCCTGCTCTTCTGTCTCCTTGACTGGGCAATAACTGCAGGCAAGAATTTGCGAGCGGCAGTTTCAAGTGATGCTGGTTGTGAAGCCAACCAATGAAGTCCTGGCCCTTGACACAGTTGGTAGCACTTTTGGTTCTGCTGACAGATTTTGGGTTCTCTATGGTCTATGTCCAGAAACTTAGCATAAAAATCTGGGCAGACAATTAGTTACAGCTCTGAGGGGACATTGTTTTTAGCTGCAACGTTAAACTGAGAACCCTCCTGCTCTCTCAGGTGCAGATAATATATCACATGTCACAACTTCAAAGAATGGAATTGTCCCAAGTATCCTGGTCAATGCTCAATACTCAGGTCAATAATCCAACCTCTCATCACCCTTAACCTTCCGCTCACCTCTTGATACTGGCTATCTCGCATCTATTCTTTCAGTCCAGATGAAAGGTCTTGATCCAAAATTTCAACTGTCCATTTCCCTCTACAGATGCAGCCTGACCCCCCTGAGTCCCTCCAATAATCTGATTATCAGCTCATTATCACATTGCTGTTTACATCAGTTTGCTTTGCACAAGTTGAAACATTTCCGAAGGGTCTTGACAGGGTGGTTGCAGAAGATGTTTCCTCTTGAGGAAGAATCTGCAACCAGGGGTCCCTGTTTAAAAATATGTGGTTCCTCTTTCAGAGAGAGATGAGGCAATATTTTTCCTCTCAGAGTATCACTGGATGTTTCAAAAGGGAGTGAAAGCAGAATCTTCAAACATTTTTAATGCAGCGGTAGAATCTTAAAACACAAGAGAGTGAATGATTACTGGGGTAGTTGGGAAGGTGGAATAGTCATTACCATAAGATTAGTCATTAAATGGTGGAGCAAAATGGAGGGGGTGAGTGGCCTATCCTAATTTATATATGTTCATAAATTGTCACTTCATTTCTTCCATAACTTCAGTGTCTATGCTTCAAAATTATTCATTGGTTGTTTCTTTACATAAACGATGAACAAGGCAACCTTGTGGGATGGGCACTGTGGTGAAATAATAAAACTTGCCCTTATTTCCATGCCAATCTGATTATATTCCATGAGCTAATGCTGTTGTCCTCCAACAAATGTGTAATCCTCGGAAATGGTTAAAGCCATCTCTCAGAAATCATTGAGCATATCCAGGAGTCATTTGGCAAATCTTGCGTTAATTATTCATCCATTGATACGCAGAAGCTGAAGTAGAACTGACAAAGATGAGGACACCCTGTTAAATAGGCATGAGTTTCTCCTTATTCTCCAATGTGCACAGTTTCAGATGTAAATGGAGTGTTCCCTGATACCTAGTGCATGGTACAATGACAAGGGTTGACACTGAGACACAATCAAGCCCTGTGAGAATTGATCATTTTCTTTTATCTACTGTGTGCTGTCTATATATACAAGTTAATTCTGATGCATTTACAAGGCATAGAGGACAAGATGAAAGTGAATCATCCTTCTTTACTCTATGTGTGCTGCAGATGCACAGAAGCCAGAAGTACCAGATGTGATGGAATTGTTAGCTTTTACTCTGTGCAGTATTAATATATAGCAGTTAACACTGAGAAATGCTTAAACTGTACAATATCAGACAGCTGGAAATTATTAGTTTTTACCATGGATGCAATGAGGGCTAATTTTAGCAAGGTTTAAAAGCCATTTTAAACACTAACTGCCTGCTGTAAACTGTATTTCAACAGTAATCCACAGGAGACTGATAGCACTGCTCTGTAAATGCCTCATCATAATTGCATATAAAATAATGGATAGCTGTGAGTTATTGCACAGTAAGAATCTAATCAAAGGTTCAGTGGAGGTCCTGGGCCCTAGGAATGATCCATAACCATTGTAAGAACAGCAAGAATAGATTACAGCCTTGAACTCATTCCTGGTAATCGCTTACTATTTGAAGAATTTTTATTGTGCTCATTTTTCTGGCATTTATTTGTATTTTTGTCAGTTCATGAGTTGGGATTAACTATTGCTGTGAGGGGGAATTCCCTACATGGGATTAGATCATTTGTGTGAGAGAAACTCTCTGGAATTGAACTGTTTGTACAAGAGGGGAATGCTCACTCTAAATGTACTTGTCTGTATGAGAATGGACTATCCATATTATATGTGTGCTACTGTGGCACTCTTGCATCTGTATCAGAAGTTTGTGGATTTAAGTCCTGATTCAGAGCCTTTAATGCAACATCTTTTTAATATCAAAAATATATTTTATTCATAATAATATACAGAGGAAATACAATAAGTATACATTTTTTGCTCTGTTTAATACACCAACAAATCAACACCGTGAATGCCTTGGAAGGCAGCATCCATCATCAGTGACTCCCACCATCCGGGCCATGCCCCCTTCCCGATGCTGCCATCACCCAGGAGGTGCAGGACCCACACTTCAGAGTTCAACAACAGCGTCTTCCCCACTGCCATCAGGTTCTTGAACCCACCTGAAAAGCCTTGACACTACCTTGGACTGCATTTTTGCTTTTTCTCTCTCTCTCAATCTTGCACTAGTGTCGTTATGTTTATTTAGTTATTTATTTTGCACACTTGTAGGTTATATGTTCACGTTAACCTATGTTTGTCTTCGTATAGTACTGGGCTGCTGCTGCAAAAAGCTAATTTTCATGGCATTTATACCCTCTATATGTTTGCCTCTGACAACAGTGAACTTGAACTAACAATTTAATTGGGCATTCCAGTGCAGTATTGATGGAGCATTGTCCACTGGGTGACTCTGTGGACAAACCTACAGCTAGAACACATTTAACTCCAAATAAATAAGCATTAATGGGATCAAGGGAATGTACTGCAAAAGCAGTTTTGTATTTCCACACATAAGAATTGACCAGGCTTTGCACCCCAGCACATCATGAAGAACCAAGGGTCCTTTCAATTAACTTTTAAAACAGACTGTGAGCTGAAGGAGATGCTGAAGGATCTGTTTCCTGCTCTGAAACCCTGAGTTTTAGCTGTCAAAAGGACTTGATCCATAGAAGAGCAGCAATTTTGGCTCCACTGCATCAGGATTTATCACCAAATGCTCAAATCATTGCTGCAGTCCTTCAAAATACTGATCAGCCCAAAACTCCTACATCAAAACACTTTTCTCTGCTAATAGTCTTACACCAAATAGAATGGTATTTCCTTCATGACAACTGACTGGTTCACTAAATTGACCAATTGACTTACTGCAAACAAACAGGATAAAGGTTTTACAATCAAATTGTGGAGGAGTGTCGCAGGAAGTAATGAAATTGGTTGTGTGTACATCACCCAATGTATTTATCAGTTGAAGTGTACTTTAGTTGTAGACTTGTGATCGATTGAATTGTACGAAGACAAATGTGTGGCTGGCACATAGACAAGATAACATAGTTAGACTCATTTCCTGTGTACTTGCCAGGTAGTCTGGAGACATAGCGAGCAAGTTTTGCAGCCTATGGATAAGGTTGTGTCAGTGAAAGTGGAGAACAAAGAGAAGCTGTGGAAACAGCTTCCTCGGATCTCAGGTTGTATTGTGAAGATCATGTGTATGGCTAATATTTATTTCTCACTTAATATTACTAAAACTATCAGATCATTATCACAGGACTGCATATGGGATCATGCTGCATGCAGATTGGCTGCCACATAGCCTACAGCATCATGACTACCCTTTGTTCCAACTTCATTGGCTGGGAAGGTGTTGGAACAATGTGAAACTGCAATTTCTGGGGGAGATTGGAGTGTCCATATCAAGTCAAGCTGAGTTTGTTGTCATGTTCACAAGTACGGTGAGGTACAGGGACAAAGAAGAACTTGCTTGCAGCAGCATCATAGGCACATAGGTGCAGACAGCACACAGAATATAAACTATACATAAATTATATCGGACTGTGGGGAAAAAAGTCTGCAAAAATAAGACCTTAGTGCAAAAAAACAAAGAGACAATCAGAGACAAGTCCATGGTAAGTGATTGTGACAAGTCAAGAGGTAGTCCGTAGTGTTCCATTGCTGAGGTCTGTGAGTTATCAGGAAGACTCTCACTGTCTGATTGGACTACCTGAATGAGGTGGGACCTAAACTCCGCAATCAGATTGTCTGTGGAGAGAGGCCCTTCACTATAATATCAATCATTGGCCTGTCTGTATGAGAAAGACACTACATTGTGTGATTGGCCTGTCTAGATGATCAGTCTGTCTGTCTGATCAATCGATCTGCGTGACAAACTCTTACTGCAGTACTGGACTATCTGTGTGAAAGGAATTTTCATTTGTGATCAGACCACCTCTATGAGAAGGATGCTCAACATGGGTCTGAGATTTCACTGTGGAAGTTGGGACTGTCGACATGGGAGGGATTATCAGCGCGTGATCAGACCATGTATAAAATCTGACTTTTGGTTTGAAATTCATCTGCCAGTAGAGAACAGAAGAGGCAGAGTGACAGGGGATTCTTACTGGAGGATGGGAGAGGACAATCACTGCCAAAGCAGACATTGCCTTTCTTGATCATTGTTTGTAGCCCTTACATTTTATCACACATTGATACATATTACTGGAATACTGGATTGGCTGGTAGGTGGTGGGAGTGGGGCAATGACTGGATTAGGGTCATGTGCAATTGCAAGATTTGTGCAGTGAGTCTCTTCTGAGACTATTAATGCAGGATCGATTGCCAATTTCATAATGGTGATCTCTGTTGTAAAAACAGTCCAATCTCACAGATCCATAGGTGTGGTCCCTCTCATGGGATTAGACTGCCTGTAAGAGAGAGACCCTCAATGTCAGATTGGACGGCCTGAAAGAGAAGAAACTTGCTTTGTGGAAACAAATACCTGGTGTGAAAGGGCACCTTCACTGACTGACCAGACTCTCTGTTTAAGAATGTGAAATCAGAGAATGTATGAGAGGGTAATCTCACTGTGGAACTGGACTAAGTGGACCCTCTTGGACCGCAGGATTGTCACCCTGGGATAATGTTTGTATGACATGGAACCCCCCCCCCCCACAGTGTTATTGGAATCTCAGAATATAAGGGGACCCTCAATGTAGTATTGGACTGATGGTGTGAGAGGGGACCTTCAATGTGGGATTGAATTCTCCCTATGAGAAGGGACTCTGTCATTCTGGGATCAGTGTCTATATAAGAGTGAACCACACCAATGTCATTGGACAGACAATATATAAGGAGACCATTGATGTAGGATTGGACTATGTCTGTACAAGAGGGGATCCTGATTGTGGGATTGCAATGTGTTTATGATAAGGACTTTCAACAGGGATCAGACTCTCTGTATGACAGATGACTCTCACTGTGGGAATGAGTACAGGCGAAGACTTCACTGTGGCAAAAGACTCCTTGTTAATGCAGAGAGAGTCAATGTGGAATCCCACTACCCCTCTCTCATTGTGGGATAGGGCTGTGTATATGATATGGTAGCCCCTGTGTGAGATTGGAGTATCCACATGAAGGGGAGTCCTCATTCATTGTGGGATCGGACACTGTGTGAGGAAATTGTGAGGACACTGTGTGATCCTTTCTGTGGGATCAGATAGTCTTTGAGGGACAATTTTCACTTCCATCCGGACAATCATTTTGAGAAGAAACTTTCAGTATAGAATTGACAATGCTTAATTCGATTTGTCTACTGTCTGAGAGGGATGCCTTTCAGCATGGGAGACTGTCAGCATGGGATTGGAACTGTTAAAATGGCGCTGTTTATTACACTATTGGGTATTGAGGTAATCCAATTGGGAGCAGTTCATTGTTAAACTGGAACAGACTGATTGCACAGAGCTGAAGATGCAGTGAATAAAACTGCAACTCACAATGAATACTGTTTAATGTAATAAATCGTTAGGCTGCTTATTGTGATAATGGTACCTAATTATACTGATGCATTTTTAATTAGTGGCTTTACTAACGCCAAGGTCTGTACACATGTTCTCAGCAGAGAAGCAGCATTCAGCTTGGAGTGGTTTTACATAACAAAGGAACACACCAGCGGTCATCTAGTCTCCAATGTTTTTCTTTCATTTATTTCCCATGTTTACACTACAGGTTTTGTGCCAGGTTGATTGCGGTTCTGAAAGGTGTTTGTTGGTAAACCTGACCACCTAAGGTTTGTCTGAATTCTCAGGCTGCAAATTAGTGGCATCACTATTCCCAGAGTAGGGATGATTGGATAACTCCACTTATAATTAGCACGTGTGAGGAGTCGCTTGGTCTCTGGATCAAAAACACCAGGGCTGGTTTGATGAGAATGATCAGGAGATG
>JARFYF010000059.1:11238860-11249761 GCA_030265395.1 Rhina ancylostomus | reverse complement strand
GGGTCTCCTCCAAGTGCCCCAGCTTCCTTCAGCATCCCAAAAATGTGCAGTTTGGTAAGTTAGTTGGCTGCTGTAAATTGCCCCTAGTGTAGAACCTGGGAGGAGTTTACAAGAATAAAAAATGGGATTAACATAGGATTAGTATAAATAGGTGATGGATAGTCGATGTGGATTTAGTAGGCCAAAGGGCCTGTTTCCGTGCTGTATTCTCTATGACAGACTTTGAAAGTCGAAGCAGAGTATTATGTTAACCTGGATATAACTTACCATGTCTCCTTTCCTATCTTCTACTGTCTACAGCCCATCACCAAGCTCTTAATTATTTTAACAAGATCATACTGGATTCTCTGTTAAGGATAAATTTTTTTCCTTATTTGATATCCAGCACAGCAGTTCACCTTTATGTACTGCCATTAATCTCAAAAAAATGTCTCAAGGCATTTTACAGAAATGTAATCAGACAAAATGGACATAGCAGTAAATGCAAAGTTATACTGCAGAGATTAACTACATCGATCTCTGTTAGTTTTCTTTCAGTTAATGCACAGCAATTTCCATGAGGAAAAAGCAAAAAGATTGCAGATGCTTGGAATCTGAAATTAAAATAGAAAATGCTGCAAGTACTCAGTAGGTCAGGAAGCATCTATGGAGGGAGAAGCAGTTAATGTTTTAGGTATGATGAGAGATCACCCAATCTGAAATGTTAACTCTATTTCTCGCTTCACAGTTTTCTTTATAGAATGCTCCAGTCACATTTTATAAGATCAATGCATAACTAATTTCCCTTGAATTTTTCAGCTCAGTCCAATATTTTTAAAATTGTGGATTGAGATGATTTGTAAACTCATTCAGTGATACAATCAACACTAAATCGCCGGAACACTTTCAAATAAAGAATCCTTTACTCAGAAGTGATTACAATTATATAGTGCTCTATAGACACTAGAATTAAATTTCACACTGGATTATCTGTACTTAGCCTGTTGAGCAACGTGAGTTTCAATTGGGTTATATTTGTGTGTGCCACAGAATCTGGCATTGAACCACTTTCTTGCAAAATGAAATGAACTGAAAGGGGTTCGGTTGATTGGAATTATGCCCAAGGGATATGGCATAGCCTACTGATATTCTATCTAATGCCACTGACGGGATAGGAGATTTCTTCGATAATTCTGTGACTCAATTAGATCTCCAGTTTCTCATATCTCTTGTTATCTGTGCTGTGTTGCAGGTTGTCTGAGGTATTGTGTTCACATGAGTACAATAGAGGATTTCTAACCCAGGAGAAAAATGTAATTTAGAGATCATAGAACCATATCCTGTAATTAATTTTACTCCTTGGCAATCTCACAACTTACATGAATAGAAAATAAGTGGCTCCCTGTATTAGCATGTATCTGAGCTCAATTACTTAGGGCTGCTGAGTCTTGCCGGTATAATGCCACTGAGCCTCAGATCATGAACCCAGTGGCTGCAATATCCACAGTTACCTGCAGAGGGCCAGGGCGGCAGAGCTGATAGGACACAGAAACTTGCACAACAAGAAGGCAACTGGCCAAGAAATTTGTCGGAGTCATACCTCAAGTAAACAGGTCCTTTGTACCACACTGACCATCAGACAGCCATTTACACTAATCCCACCCTAACCTATTTTGTTCTCATCATATTCACATCAACTTCCCCCCTTTCCCCCAACCCCAGATTCTACCACTCACCTACACACTAGGGGCAATTTAGAGTGGCCCATTAAACCTACCATCTGGAGGAAGCGTACAAACTCCACACAGACAGCACAGGAGGTCAGAATTGAATCCAGGTCACTGGAGCTGTGAGTGCCAATGTGCCATCCCAAAAAATTGTACTCTGCTGTTGAAAATTGAGTTGAGTCAGGGGAATTTTAGACAGATTTCTGTGCCCCTTAGCTCCTATCAGGAAATTTGTCTCCTCACTGTATATGGTATTTTCACTCCCCAGCCGCAAATCTCATCAAAATGACACCAACTGAAGTGCAACATGCAAAATTTATCGGTTGTGAAATTTTCAGCTTCACGTGTGAAAAAAAGTTTTTATCTACTCACAGAACAACCAAGTTTTATGATTCCTGTAGTACTCCCTGAAACGTGCTCATGTTGTAGATAGCGAGGAAGGTCATATATTCTATAGCAGGATATAGATCAGATGGAAAGCTGAGCAGAGTGTTGGTAGATAGAATTTAATTCCATCAACTGTGAGGTGTTGCATTTTTGGAAGTCACTTAGGGTTAGATATACCGTAAATGGCAGGGCCCTATAGAATGTTAATGAACAGAGGGACCTTGGATTCAAGTCCATACTAACCTGAAAGTGACAATGCAGGTAGATAGGGTGATGAAGAAAGCATATAGCATGCTTGCCTTCATAGGTTGGGGCACAGAATATGAAAATTGGGGCCATATGATGCAACTTTACAAGATGTTGGTTGGACCATACTTGAAGTATTATGTGTAATTCTGGCCACCACACTATAGCAAGGATGTGATTGTGCTGGAGAGAGTGCAGAGGAGGTTCGCCAGGATGTTGCCTGGATTAGAGGACTTTAGTTATGGGGAGAGATTGGATAGGCTGGGCTTGTTTTCCCTGGAGTGAAGGAGGCTGAGGGCTGACCTGATAGAGGTATATAAAATTATAAGAGATATAAGTAGGGTAGATAGTACTTTTCCTCCTGGAATGGGTATGGAAGACAAGAGGGCTTGGGTTTAAGGTGAGGGGAAAATGTTTTAAGGGAGGTGGGGGGCAAGTTTCTTTTTTTTACAGAGAGTGGCTGACATCTGGAACTCGCTGCCAGAGGAGGTGGTGGAATCAGATACAATCACTATATTTAAGAGACATTTATAGAGGCACTTGAATAGGCAAGGTATTGGTATTGGTTTATTATTGTCACTTGAAGAATGCCCGTGCAAGGAAGTGGGATTGGTGTAGATGGGTTAAAATGTTGGTACGGAGATGATGGGCCTAAGGGCCCATTAATGTGCTGTACAACTATAGAGTCCATGACAGTCAAACTATATTCTTTGTCCTCACTGAGATCTGCAGTCGCCAGGACCTCAAATACACTCTCCCATGTGTGTCTGGCCCCCAGAAGTTGCGGTCATGATCAGTCTCAGTTTCCTAGCTGCAGGACCATTCCAGGTTGCTGCCACGTTTCACAGTCCACTGCTCACTGCTGCATCTGGCAGATCACCAAAATTCCATTTCTTCCAGCTCACAGAAGCAGGTAACATCTTCCCCAAAGTGGGAAGACTTCTGTGCCTTGCCTGTTCACGTGCCTCTCTAAATGTAGTGATTGTATCTGATTACACCACCTCCTCTGGCAGCAAGTTCCAACTGTCAGCCACTCTGTGGGGAAAAGAAAACTTTCCCCTCCAATCCCTGTTAACACACTTTCCCCATGCAGAGAGAGCACTCATGTCCTCCCCTGGCAACTTCCTGCCTGGACAACTTGGCCGGGCTCCTCTTGCACAGAGAATGTGTTGCCAGCAGGTACTATTCCTTGCCAGGCCATCCAGGTCCCTCTGATTCCCTTTTCCATTCAGTCTCAACACCCTCCTGCAGCTGGAATCACGTCCCTTTATATGCTGGCAGCAAAGATTGTACTAACTGGGAGCTATATAACTAAGAACTGTGAGAACTTGCAACACTCTAAAGGGGAGGGTTGTGTAGAAACCGACAATGGCAACTTGGTGAATCTCGCAATTGAAGTTTCCTCACTCGTGTAATTTCACAGAGAGCATCAGGGTGGCCCCCAATTCCATCCTAACATCAAAATACATGGGCAATTTCTAGGCCATTTATTATGTGGGAAACTTTTCAAAGAGGAGGATAACATTGCATGTATTTATAATTTTATTGAGAGTTGAAAGTGAAGTGTTAAGGCTCAAAAGGTAGGGCAGCATCTTTTTATGGGGTCAAACAAAAATCCAAATGCAGGGAATTCCAGCAAATTCATGATCCACTGCTGGACTTGATGGAGATTTGCTGATAAGAACCTGTCAGCTAATGCGGGCACAGTAGTGTTATGGTTAGTATAACGCTTTGCAGCACCAGTGACCAAGTTCAATTCAGGCCACTGTCTGTAAGGAGTTTGTACATTCTCCCCGTGTCTGCATGGGTTTCCTCCGGGTGCTCCGGTTTCCTCCCACATTCCAAAATCATACAGGTTAGGAAGTTGTGGGCATGCTATGTTGGCGCCAGAAGTGTGGTAACACTTGCGGGCTGCCCCCAGAACACTAACGCAAAAAATGCATTTCACTGTGTGTTTCGATGTACATGTGCCTAATAAAGATATCTTATTATCTTATGTAGGGTGTCCATGTTCAGATATGAATGAAAATATCAAAGTCCCATTTACCAGCTGATGGTAGAAGGGAAAAAAAAGGACATCCCAGTTTTCTGATGCTGATAAGAAATGATTTGAGAGTAGTACATTGGTGCAGCTAGTAGAGTTGTTCCTTCACAGCTCCAGTGACCTGGGTTCAATCCTTGGGTGCTGTCCTTGAGTGCTGTCTGTGTGGAGATTGCACCTTCTCCCAGTGACTGCATGGGTTTCTCTCTGGTGTTCCAGCTTCCTCCCACAAATCAAAGAGGCACAGTCTGGTAGGTTAATTGGCCACTGCATATTGCCCTTTGTGTGGGTGTTGGTGGAATTGATGGGAGTGTGGGGAGAATAGGGTACAGGGAAAATTAGCAGCAGGTTTGGAGTGGGGTAAATGGGATTGCTCAGTGAGCTGGCACAGACTTGATGGTCCAAATGGCTTCCTTCTATTGTGTGGAAACATGGAGTTGAACACTTTGGATAGTTTAATTTCAAGACAACAAACAGTAAAATAATATCAATAGCGTAATGAGATATCAGGGGAAAAAACTGGGTCACAAAAGAGAAGGGGATGATCCATCTGAAAACCAGCTCTTTCTTGTATAGCAAACCAGGATACAGGAGAGGTGAGAAAAGAACTTCCTCAGATATGGGAATAATATTTCAATATAGGAAAATCTTGAGTTCATAAAGAGTTAAAGTTTCTGGCCAGGAACAAGCTGGTAAATGGGACTTCTGCCCATGCATATCTAACATAGACATCCTACACCAGCTGACACGTTCTTGCTAGCAAATCAAGTCCAGTAGCAGAGGATGAACTTTCTGGAATTCCCTGCATTAACGATGGAGAATCTGCCCATGAACCTGCATGAATTTACCCCGGTATAGGATTCGTGCACCCCTACAGTTGAATGAGGTTTTACAGCTATGAAGATTGAAGTTAAGAGTCAGATATGTTAGCTTTTTTTTGATCATTTGTGTTCAATTTAATGTTTTTAATTAGTTAAACATTTTTCAAGCATTATGAAGCAATTTAATTTTTTTGAAAATGTTGATAACTTTTAAATTTTACTTCATTTTAATTGAATTTGAATGCTTTTGAAAAAAACATTACTGCTTTGACAGATGGCAAAGCTGGGGATGTGACCCGACTGCCTGGCCAAGGTTTTCCTGTCTATTGCGTGGGTTGGGCTCGCTCTGGCCCAAGCCTGCCCCAGCAGTTACATTGCAAAGCTCTGCACGCACCTTTCCAGCAGGATCAGCCATTCAGATGTGAACCAAATGAGCGCGTGACTAATATTCACAGCGGCAAGTGTCGGCATAAGCCATAATCAGCAAAATCTGGGCCATTTGGTGCAAAGGATGTGTTTGGAACAAGAAAGAAAACTGAATGTAAATCACATGAATGATAGAAAAATAGGGGGCTATGTGGGAGGGAAGGGTTAGATTGATCTTAGAGCACGATAAAATGTCGGCACAACATTGTGGGCCGAAGGGCCTGTACTGTGCTGTAGTGTTCTATTTTACAAGTCTTTGCTTTCACTTATTATACTCTCTTTTCACTTAAAGATGTTGGACTCCCACCTTTCAAAGGATGAGCCACAGCTCAAGGGTACAACCAGAATCTGGAACCCTAAGACAACACACAAAGCTCTGGAGGAACTTAGGTAGCATCGATGGTTCCTCCAGCGCTTTGTATGTTGCTCCAAATTCCAGCATCTGCAGTCTGCTGTGTCTCTGGAACCTTAACCGTAATTGACACGTATAAATTTATGTGAGGCTTAGAAAATAGGAAGAACCTATTGCCCTTATCACAAAGGCAAAGATTTAATCAATAGAAGGATCAGAGCAGGGATGAGGAATTCTTTTTCACTTAAAGATTGGGAGGAGTCCAGAACCCACTGCCAGAAAGGGTAATAAAAGAAGAAACACACATCACATTGAAAAGTACTTGAATATGTCATTGAAGAGCCATGGTCTATAGGACTATGGACCTAGTACTGGTCCATAAATAAATATTCTTTATTGATGGACGTAGATGCATTGAGCTGGATGGCCTCTTTCTATATCATAAGTCTTCCTCAATTCTATGATTGTTCTTCAAGTGTGAACATCTTCAATAAGGATCAGCAGACCATTCACCTATGGAGGGCATGACAATTCTGTCTCCATTTGATAAATGGCAATTGTAAAATAACAGGACAATATTTTCAAAGAAACTGAAAAAAAATTAAGTCTTTGGCAGGTGGATCTGAAACAAAACGGCCGCTAAGCAAATCATAAGGACTTTCAGTAATCGTGATTGATTACATGAAAACGCAATACAGACAAAAACAGTCCCAGTGAAACTCTTTGCTTCACAGTGCTTCCCGGAGTCAGTCTCTCACTGCTGGCAAACAGCCAATTGGCAGTTGAGTTTCTACAATCAATGAAATAAGGTTAAAAATTATTCTTCGAATTATCTCATTCGACAACTTTTGCAGCAAAGCACTGCACTAATGGCCATTGCACTGCAGCCAGCGGAGGAGGTCAAATAACATAGAACCACCTCTTGAAGACCCCCTTTGTTAAGGAAAGAGCAAGTGAGGTAGGGAGGTTAATTAAAGAGGTTAAGAATTTGGGTCAGAGGATCATTCTTTCAAAAAGCAACACAGACCCAATGGGCTGGTGGCTGCTTATGTACTATATGGTTCAATAAAACCACAGTCTGAACCTGTGCATTATAAGATGGGGGCAGAAGTAGGGGAGGTAATGAACATCACAGATTACCAACAGAGAAGAAGGAAGTCACAGTAATAAGTAATGCATCTGAGTTGCTCCAGTGACGCAGGTTCGATCCTGACCCTTGAGTGATGTCTATGTGGAGTTTGCATGTTCTCCCTGTGACTATGTTGGGATCCTACACTTGCTCCAATTTCCTCCCACATATGAAAAATGTGCAGGTCGGTAAGTTAGTTGGTCACTGCAAACTGCCCCTAGTATGTTGGTGAGTGGTAGAATCTAAGGGTGGAATTGATGGGAATGTGAAGAGAGTAGGAAATTAATGAGGGAATAGAATTACTCTGTAAACCAGCATAGAGTTGATGGGCTGAAATGGTGTCCTTCTATGTCATTAGAAAATATGGTAATATGACATAGAATATTTCTACATGGAAATTCTTTGAAAGCATGAAGAGGGCAGAGGCTGAGATTTTTGGAGTTGCAAGGAACAAGAATGAAAATTCAGAGAAATAACACAAGACCATGGATAAAATAAGGGATTGGTAATTAGAAAGATTACCTGAGACAATTAGCAGTTACTGAAGAAGAATCAGCAATTCCATTACAAACTCCATTTTATTATGAATGTCAAGAGTTAATTAGTTGTTGGAATTTGATTTCTTGAGGCAAGATCCTAATTAGGTTGCAAAAGTAGCTTTGCTTAAAGGGATTAACTGATCATTTCTCTGTTGATCACTGTTGAACCATAACATAACTGGGACTTTATCGTGCATATTTATGTCCTGACTGTCAGAAATTACTATTGAAAGATATCATAATCAAGCAAGGTTGAAACTCAAGAGCGCACTTTGGAAAATTATCAAAATCCATCACAGTGAGGAGATCAAGAGCCAACAAACATATTTCAGACATCTTTCTGTAAAAGTAAAGATTGGATTTTGCTGAAAATTTAATCAGTTCATCACCACTCCGATATCAAATAATTTCTACAATCAAATTTGTCAAGCTGTGAGGCGAGAAGTGTTTAATCGATAATGACGGGAATTGCTTTGGATTCTCTCCATCTTTCATGAAGCTGGGAGGGAGAGAGCAGTAGTGGGGAGGGGGTGGTGAGCAGAATTGGTCCAACAGCCTGTCAGGGCAATAATTCATATCTGATCTTTGTTGCTGAGATTGTTTCTTCCTGTGGCAGCTCTGCTGAAATGCCATCAGATACACATTGCGTTGGATCCAGTGGCAAAAGGGCAACTCGGCATCTACAAGATTTGTTCAAAAGTTCCAGTAGCATAGTTAGTGTGAAGCCATAATTATGAATATCCCAATTTGGTTACAGTCCTGCTCTGATTTGAGTCTGGGATGCCTCTTCACCCACCCATGATGGGAGTAAATGAAAGGCTTAGTTTAGTGAGCAACATTGAACATGGGGATGAGAAACTGGCACAGAGAAGGCACATGCTGACCTCTAATTTCTGACCTGTATTTCCTGTCACCACATCTGTGCCAGGAGACCTAATTCACATAACCTACCCTGCAGTTTCAATCCCACAAAGAAAGGAACCACAGTATAAAGCAGCATTACTCAGTGACTGAGCTGAAAGCCATAATTCTCAGTCAATATCTATGGAGGGGTGAAGCCTGGAACAAGCTGACCACAGGGGGTGAAAGGACATGGTTCTGCACAATATGTCCACTATGGTGAGTGAGCCCCTGATTACAAATAATATGCCCAGGGAGCTGCCAAGGGCAACCAGGCTTTATACTCAAAGGAGATAAAATTAAATCTAGTGAGAAGACGAGGCTATTTGGCCCATTGAGCTTGTTCTGCCATTCACTTATCTTTATCCCACAAAAAAAATTATGCTTGGCATTGAAAGTGACATCGCTCTATTTTAAAGTCTATTCCACTTTGTTCTGGATTTCCCTACTAGATATTTATCTGTATCTACTTTAGTAAATCCCTTTATCATTTTAAACACCCTAATTAGATTGCCTCTTAACTCTGAAACTCACAGAAGATCAGACCTGCTTTCATTGTGTAACCATTGGTATCATTCTGGTGATTCAGTGCTCCATGGTGGATATATCTTTCCTGAGTTCTGATGAGGAAAGTTAAAAATAGTCCTCCAGAAGACGCACCAACTGAAGCATCACTTCCTCGCTTGAATATTCAATCTTTGTTGAGATAAAGGCGAGTAACATTTGGATTATACATGCCCACCAAATGAATACTCCTTTGATGTGGCAAGTGTTCCACATGGAGCTCAAGGGACATTGACATAACATCAGTTTACAACAGCATTTTTTCTTATGAAGAATCACAAAAAGGAAAAGGAGATAGCACTTTCACCCAAATCTAGCAGCTTCCAGCAAGGTTTGGTGGTGGAATGAGGAAACAGTTAAATTGGAGAGATGGGAAAGCCATTTTGTTTGCTGAAGATCAAAGGTGAAAGGCAGATGGCCTCCAAAACATTATGACAGCCCATTTTACATAAAAGTAACATGATGGTTTTTCATCTATTCAATCAGTAATGATTTACTCTGGGTAAATTAGGCAGTGTCCTCATTACCGTGAGCAAGAATAACTCAACTTACCGCACAGTGGACTGATAGACCAAGTCTTCCCTCTTCTGATATTCATCAATGTGAGTGTAATTTGTAGAGAACAGGGCATCATATGTGAATATTTTCTGTTTGATAGTTCCTCCATCTGTCACCTGGTATCAAGGAATAATACATCAGAGTCAACAATGAGTGAGTGAAAATTAAAAAGTCCTTTTTATCAGCATCACACGGCACCTAAGGCATTTTTGCATTCCCCAGTGAAATATGGCAAAGTAAAGGAATAGTCAGAATATTATAGTTGACACATGAGAGAATCTCTGCTTCCATGTGACTTTGTCATTACATCTAGAATGTGAAGGCAAGAATGTAGTTCCTTGCATTGGGAAAGAGAAATAATCTAATTCTACTGAGCTACTTCTTTGCAAAAGAATTTCTATTCATTATCAAGTAATTTCTAGCAGCTACTGAGAGAAAGTGAGAGTGAAAGAGAGCTAAGTGGGTATTAACTGAAGGGGAGGAGAGCGCGAAGGAGGATGAGTTGAAGGTGAGGAGAGAGCGAAGGGGGTATTAGTTGGAGAGAGAGAAGGGTGTATTAGTTGAGGGGGAGGCTGGACCCCATGGTGTCTTCACTTTGGAGTAATGGCATGGGATCCTGTTAACATAATCAAGGGCCCCTCCCATCCTAGTCATTTTCTCTTCTCCCCTCACCTGTTGAGCAGAAGATACAAAAGCTTGAGAGCGCATACTGTCAGACTCAAGGACAGCTTCTATCTTGCTGCAATCAGAATCATGAATAGACCTCTCATATGGCAAAAGATGAACCCTTGAACCTCTGATCTCCCTATCTACCTTGACGTGGCCCTTGCACTTTATTTATCTACCTGCACTGCATTTTCTCTGTAACTGCAACACTATATTCTGCTGTTTTCTTTTTACGGCCTCGATCTGTTTGGATGGCATGCAATACAGAAGATTTTCCATTATATCTCGGTACATGTGACAATAATAAACCAATACCAATTTTCATCAAGTTGAATGACATCTGGCAAACCACTGACACTGAGTCTGGCACTGGCTCGCCACCAAATGGGACCAAGGCATGGAATTATATGGCCTTAACCTTTTAAGATTGGAACTAAAATTCAAAGGAATTGGTGCACCTAAGGTTGACATGAAGTAACAGCACAATTTATTTGATTTTTTTGAAGACAGTAAACATTTTAAATGTATTTTTAACTCTTTCAAAAGGAGGTTGGGTTGGGGATCCA
>JARFYF010000059.1:11059892-11070541 GCA_030265395.1 Rhina ancylostomus | reverse complement strand
TTTCAAGCGCTGCACACACACACAAGTTTGCAGAGTGTATATAGGGTGTCCCACTAAGAAATTGATATGATTGGCAGCCATTTTATAATCGAAGAAAAGCTCATTTCTACCCAGTAACAACCACTGGAAGTACCATTTGTAGACAGAGAGGGTTAGTCTTGGTGAAGCCCCACTGATGATCTTTGTCATAGTTCTGGCATTAAGATCTTCACAGTGACGGAACACAACGGTAAATATTGCTCACAAAATTGTACGTAGCCAGGAGTGAGCAGTTACAGAGGCCTGTGGAGCTGTGTCCAGTAAGCAGTCATTAGTTCACAGACCCCATGAAACTCTTTTTAACAACAGAAAATAGCTCGGGGAGAGAAGGGGAAAATTGACAGTGACAGGAATTGCAAGTATTTAGCAATAAATATCACCAGCAAATTAGTCTGCTGTTTTCTTCCCCAATCAATCATTGGGAATTACTGTAGTTACAGCACTATTTTGCCAACCCTGTGTTAATCTATTTCAAAGCACAGAACATGGCAATAAGATGCAATCCATCTCTAAGTGCTAACAGTCTTTGGCACTTTACCCATTACCTTTGACCACAGCAGTTGCAAAATATCCCTCTCAATGTGAGACCAGGTAAGTAATTAATGTCTTTCACTCAATAGCAGATTCAAAGATGAAAACCTTTCCTAATTTTATAATTATTTATTAGAATTTGTTCATCACATTAGCTGATCCCTTCAAATCACCAAGGAACAGATCGTAAAGGGGACCCAATCAAATAAAAGTTACACCGATGTCAAATTGTTGGAGAACTAGACATTACATTTGAAGTATTTCATAGTTACTGTTATCCACTTATCGGGATGCAGAGGTAGTTCAGCTCTTTGGAATAATTTTAAAAGGGCTGGAGAAAAGTTGGTGTGGATTTTATTTTATCAATGGGTTGTCAATGTTTTATTTACTTATTTGAAAAGGAGAGAGCATCCATTCCCCATTCCTGATTACTTTGAACTGAGTGACTTGCTAAACAATTTTTGGAGTTTATTAAGAGTCTACCATATTGCTATGTGAATGGACTCCAGTGGACAGACAGGGGATTTCCCTCACAAAAGCACATTGATGAGCTGAGTGGGTTTTTATGACCACCTGGTGGGTTTCTAGAGCTACTGATAATGGCATACAGGAAGGATGGCACCAACATTGCCTTTGCAAAATCCTCCAAATGCACTTGAAGAACAAGTGAACCAAAGTCAGTGTCCTCTTCCCAGCCCAATGCCTCCCACCCCAAAAGCTGAGCCCTATTCACACTCTGTCAACTTTATTAGGCAGACCACGTCATTCACAAGCCGACAACAGACTCCCAACGCAGAGACTCTATTGTGAGGTCAAACATGGGAAGAGTTGCCAGGCAGACAGAGGAAATGATTCAAGGTGTGATCAAAGCCTCCTTGATAAATTGCAACATCCCCAGCAACCCCTGGCCTGCGACCACTCAGAGATGGGAGATTATATTGAGAACTTTGACTGTCATGCATGAGAGCACATAATAGCTAAGCCTAAACGGCAGAAACTGCACACCATCTCACAAAGTATCTGGCGGTACGCACTCAGGCACCTCCTGCTAAAACTGTGGCAGAATCTAGTTCCCACATTGGCCTCATCAGTTACCTAGCAACCAACAGAAGAGTGGAAGCAAGTCACCCTTGCCCCAAGTATCTGCCTAAGAAGAAGAATAGTGTTGTTATTCCAGATCCATTTTTAATTCACTTATTATTGATAATAAGTGATTAATTTATAATTAATCAATTTATGAATTGATTAATTTATATTTCCTGCTTGTGACATTGGGATTTGAACTCATTTTGTATGAGAATTGGGATTACAAGACCAAGAACCATGCTGGAGTGGTAGCACCATGCTACCATGCTGATAGAAACATAAATGAATGCGGAAAGAAAAATTCTCTTTTGCTTCTTGTGTGTTCCTCTAGCAGAGCAGCAGGTCGAGTCTCACCTGATAATCAGGTTCCTCAACCAGATGGCACTGAATTCACAAGGATGGATCCAGCAATAAACAAAGTTGTCTTCTGTCGCTTTGGCAGGTGAGAATGACAGGATGTTTTCAGTAGCTGAGGATTATGATGTCCCCTTTTGGAATTCTGCAGTTAGTGAACTGACATTTTACCTCGGCGTTCCTGGTTCAAATTTGGGCACAAGTTGCGTGACCACTGGGGAGAGTATCTCCCCTTTGTTGGCTGAGGGCCTGAGATATATAAGTCCAGACAAAGCAAGACATTGCAATGGGTCAAATAAGTGTGTTGTCAAGCTGGAAGGAAAAGAATTGTGTCTGTGATCTCCCTCGCATTTCACCAAATATTGGTCACTATTGTGAGAAGGGAGGATGAGAGAGAGGAAGGAGGAAAGGAAGCAGCAGTTGTATCCTCATAAGGAGGGAGGAAGCATTGAAAGGAAAGTAATCTCTGGGTGTCTTTCACACATTTTAACAGTGTTAGATATGTTGTGATCAATACTCCTAAATCTAAGCCAAAAGAGCAAAGTATAGCTTGGTTGCAAAACAAATTAACAGCTTTTGAAAGATTATGTCCTTGTCTGTCATGTAGGATACCAGGCATAGCACAGCCATCTCCTAGATTAAAAAAGCAATTTTTTTCAATAATGGGTTATTGGCTGAGAAAGCAGCCCCTGACCTGTGCTGCGTCTCATCCTATATTTGGTTTTGCTGTTCAGTCTGGGACCTTCCTTTCGGCAGGGAGCCAACAAAAGACAAGAGCCCAGACATGTTCCTGCTGCCTGTGTTCAGGATCAAGAATGACCTGCCACTGTCACTACCTTCACTGCCATTGATCATGGCTCACCAACTTCAAGCCAGTATGGTCTGCAGATTCCATTAACTGGAAATTGAGGTATATGAACAATTAATCCATTTTTGTTAGTGTTGCTTGAGGGAGGGTTGTTAATCAGAGCAAACAGGGACAAAGGTGTTAAACTCAGGTAGCCACGTAGTGAAGGATAGGTTACTATAATCAATGATTTGTTGCCTGTAAACCTCTGTTCACAGTTTTACATATTTTCTGTCATTCATTCAGTGTTGCTTCTCCTAAACCTGTTTCTTTATAAACAGATACAGGAGCATCTCCATTCAAGGCACCACATCTGAATACATTAATCAATAGGATCTTTGAAATCCATTTTAACAGAGCCTTGGTTTAATACGTTATCTAAAAGGTTGCACCTCTGGAAATGCAGCACTGCCTTGCTAATAATATTGAACTGTGGACCTAAATTATGGAGTCAAATGAGAGAGTAAAGTATGTGCTCAGTATATGTGTTTAATCCATTTCCCTTTGATCCAGAGCTGAGCACACTATCAACTCTCCAGCACCGAGTCTCCATTATCCTAGCCAAAAATAAAAGATGCTGGAAATGCTTATTATCCAAAATTGTTCAATGCAATAAAGTACCTTTTCAGAAGATGATATGCTCTTCCTTGAGTTTAGATTGGAGGCCAAGGAAAGAGAGTCAGAGTGAGAGTGATATGGGGAATTAAAGTGATAGGCAACCTAGAAACTTGGGCTGATTTCACAATCTCATTTGCTTCCTCATACAGTCATTAAGCTTTTAAAAGCTTGTAGGCTCTCATCTAATCATTATTTACTAATTTTCTTCATCTTTTCTACAGTTCATCTCCAACAGGCAATACCCTGCACTAAAGCTTTACACTAGTATTTCTCAAGGAAAGGCAAATGAGCAATATGTTTTCTTCCTCACGTGAAAATTGCTTTGCCATCAATCTCATCCCCTGGAAACTGAATCCAAAAGTCATTCTGGAGATGATGGGCTCACTGTGAGAAGAGCAAAAGTCTTGCAGCTAGGGCCTGCGCCACCAGCATGGAGAACAGGGCCAAATCTAATATTGGAAAGATCAAATGAAAGTTTGAGAACATAGCTAAAGAAATAGGAGCAGGAATCACCTGTTCTACTGTTCACTAAGATCATGGTGGATCCTCAATTTCAACATCATGTCCCCATATATTTGATTTCTGTAATGTATCGATCTGTGTTCTGAATGTGATCAATGACTAAGCCTGATTAGCACTCTGGGATACAGATCTCCAAAGATTTAGAGAGGGAGTTTACTCAAAGAAATTTCTCTCCATTTCAATCCCAAATGACCAACCCCTTATTTACACTCCTAGTTCTACACTCCTTCACCAGGGGAAACATCCTCCCTGCATGTATTCATTCCTCTAAGAATGTTGTATGTTTTAATGAAGTCACTTCTCATTCTTTTCAACTCTTGAAAATATAAGTGTCCCTCATATTATAGACCAGCATCTCAGGAACTTGCCTGGTGAATCTTTGGTGAACAATCTCCATTGTAATCTATCCTTTTATAGGAAAAGAGATCAAAACTGTACACAATTCTCTAGGTGGAGTCTCACCAAGGCCCTATGTAAATGCAACAACATATTTTTATTCTTGTACTCAAATCCTCTTGCAATAAGGCCAACATATCATTTGCATTCCTCAATGCCTGCTGCATCTACATATTATCTTTCAGTGATTTATGTACAAGGGCATTCAGGTCCCACCAAATGTCAACATTTCCCAATCTCTCACCCTTATTATATACTCAACATTTCTGTTTAGTACCACAGAAATGGATAACCTCACATTTTTACACAATGTGCTCATAAACCATGTTGTTGCTTGTTAATTTAGCTTGTCTTGATCCCCTTGAAGTCTCTTTGCATTCTCTTTGACGTTCCCAGTTAGTTTTGTGTCATCAGCTAAATAATTGCATTATCTTTTTAAAAAACAATCCTGCAATTCCTCCTCACCCATCATTCCTCCTGCACACACCCCACCCTCCATCACTCTAACCTGGAGACTTTTACTGTAACAAAACCCCAACCTTGGCTCTCATCCAAACAGCCACAGCTGAGAAATCTTGGATTTAGGTCATGGTTGTAGCCACCCCTCCAAAAGGTAAGAATTTCTCGGCACCAAATATGAATTTGAGCACAGCAAACTTGCATGAACAGTACTTAAATACATGAGTGAATGATCTGTCTTTGAGAAATTGAGAGACTAATATTAACTGGAATATTGACAAGAACCACATTCTCCCCACCGTGTCACCTTGATCATCCTTGTATTGGAGCCTAACAGTGAATGTTAGAAGTTTCTTTCTTCAAGTAAAGCATTGCAGTGACTACTGGGAACATTTATTGATTGGAAATTAGAACTTCCTCCTCCTCAGCTCTTCCTCTCCATTGGCTCAAGCTATTGAGATCAATTGCACCATCTTACTCACCTTTCCTGGCTGAGGTCAACCAATGCATTAGAGGCAAGGGCTTAAAACCTGGCAATATGTTGACTTGCAACATTTTGTTCCAAGCCAATCCATGTGTCCAGGTGTCAGTGTGGGTCAGGTTGATAGAAGTGTTGCCTCTTCAGGATGTTGGTGGGAGCCTGCTCAAGAATTAAAATCTAGGATGACAATTCATGCACTGTTGGAGGTGCCATTTTCTTGGATGAGATGTTAAACTGAGTCCATGAGGATGAAAAAGCTTCTAAGATAGAATTTTGATGAAGATCAGGTAGTTGTTGCAAGTGTCCTGCCCAATCCTTCCATCAACATCATCGAAACAAAAATATTTGATTACTAGCAGGTTGCTGTGCCTCTGAGCTTGCTGTGTACAAATTTTCAGTCAGGTTCCCTGCATTACAGCAGAGAAGATACTTTAAAAGGTATTTCTTTAGCTGTAAAGCTCTTTGAGATGACCTTAAAGGGATGTGAACAGCATTTTTTTTAAACCTGCTTGTATCATAAAAGCAGTCTAAAATGGATTGAAATAAGAAGTAACGTTCTTGTGTTTTTCCTTTTGCAAGCATAACTGCAATGGTTATCTATCCTCTTCATCTCCAAGTGACTTGAACATTGAGATTAGTCATCTGTCATTTTCATTTCATTTTGGCTATAAGCCAGGTACAAAGCTCAGCCACACTGCACTCATATAATCTGTCTATAGATTGTTTAAATCAAATCCTTAACCTGCCTGGCTGCCCAGTGGGAGTAAACTGCTGCTAATGTAATGCTCATTTTAATAAATAAAGCCATTTTGTAATGATTCAATTATCGATAAGCAAATCCACTATGCTCCTACATTATATATCAGTTTATTTATCCCATACTTTTAGAGGATGTTTTGTTGATCTTCCCCTTTGCTGTCTCATTTTGGCCATCAAGGCTTAGAAATTGTGAGTAGGGTCGGTCACACAAGATCATGTGGGAAAGTGCATAGCATTTTCAAGATTGCAGTTCAAGGAATGCTCGGAGCAAGGTCTGATACAAGTCATTTATACTCTTATCCTTGTATTACCAGGGACACAGAGAGTGAGAGAGAATGGCATATCATGTACAGCACAGAAGCAGGCCATTTAGCCCAGTTGGCTCATTCACATTCTGCCTGATTCTTCTCCCAACTAATTGTAACATCTCTGTGTGTGTGTGTCTCTCTCTCTCTCTCTCTCTCTCTTTCCTCCTCTTGCTTTCTCTCGCTCTCTCTTTCTCTATCTTGTTTTCTCTCTCTCTCTCTCACTTTCCTTCTCTGTCCTCTCTCTCTTGTGTGTGGAGGCTCCCAATGCATAGGATTGTAAGAGGTTGCAGAGGGTTTTAGCTAGCTCCATCATGAGCACAACCCTCCCCACCATCAAGGATATCTTCAAGAGGCGGCGCCTCAGGAAGGCAGCATCCATCAGTAAGGACCCTTACCATCCGGGACATGCCCTTTTCTCATGACTACCATCATGGAGGAGGTACAGGAGCCTGAAGACCCACACTCAATGCTTCAGGAATAGCTTCTTCCCCTCCACCATCAGATTTCTGAACAGTCCATGAACCCATGATCACTGCCTCATTACTCCATTATTTTGCACTATTGATTTTTTTTGTAATTTATAGTAATTTTATGTCTTTGCATTGTACTGCTGCTGCAGAACAACACATTTCATGTCATATAAGTCAATGATAATCTGATCCTCTCTCTCTCTCTCTCTCTCCCTCCCTCCCTCCCTCCCTCCCTCTTGTGCTCTCTGTCTGTCTCTGTCTGTTTCTGTCTCTCTCACTGATCAAGCCTCCAATTGAATGCACCTCCCCAAACCAGAATTTATGAAATAAGTAAGCAGCAAACAGGAATAACTTTTTCAGGCTGTTATTATGTTTGCACTCAATGTTTACATTGGTAAAGAACCAGAATATGTGGTTGCTGATCCTTCCAACAAACACTGTATTGACTTGGACTAACATCCATTACAGTTATTGAACATACTTGCCAGAGCTGACACCTAAAATAGTAGGTAATCTCAAATCAAGGTAAACTATGATCAGCTAATTTTTACCCCCCTTAGTACTGAACCTTGCTTGCCTCTGCCCACTACTCCTGGCAGACCAAATTGGGAGGCAACTATTTCATTGGATATTTAAAGGTACAGCTGGGATGGATCATTGAGAAATACTGAAGCTGATTTCCTCAGGTACTTCCGATGCGAAAGAGTTACTGAAGTGACTGTGAAGAGGTCACAAGCTAAAATGTCATTTTGATCCGCACTTAGCACGAAACACCATTTTGGTAAAGGACTTGAAGCTTGTGGTAGGAATAACTGTCCTGAGTGCCATTTAAGCTACTAGCTAGTGGTCATTAAAGAGGCTGCACAGCATTTGATAGCTTGATCAAAGAGTGGTTGCTCACTGACAGCATACAACTGATTTTAAATAAAAAAGTGCCATACTGTTCTATGTTCTATGGTATTCTTAGCTTATACAATGATATTGATCAGCTGGTATGTGGGCAGAGCAATAGTAGATGGAATTTAATCCTGACAAGTACAAAGTGATGCATTTTGGAAGGTCTTAAAAGGGTTGGGCAGAGACCATGAATGGTGGGGCTCAAGGGAGAATTGAGGAACAGAGGCATTGGACTTCATTGTAACAATGCAAGAGGCCACAAACAGAAAGGTCACAGTGGTAAATTAAAGTTGCAGGCATCCAGAAACTCAGGGTCACTCCTTTGGACTGAATGCAGATGCTCCACAAAGCCATCACCCTATCTGCATTTGGTTTCTCCGATGTACAGGAGACCTGTGAACACTGAATGCAGTGCAGTAGATTGAAGGAAATGTAAGTAAATTGCTGTTTCATCTGAAAAGACTGCTTGGGTCCCTTGACAGTGGGAAGCAAAGAAGTGAAAGGATAGATGTTGCATCTCCTGCGGTTGCATGGGAGAGTGTTGCAAGACAGGGAGCTGTTGGTGGAGAAAGAAAAATGGATTAGTGGGTAGCAAAGGAAGGGATCACTTCAAACTGCTTAAAGGGGAGATGAATATGTATCTGGAATCTTGTTGGAGCTGGCGGAAATTGTGAAGTGTGATCTGCTGAATGTGGAGGCTGGTGGGCAGGAAAGTGAGGACCAGGGGACCTCTGTTCTTGTTCGATCCCGGAGGAGAGGAGAGCAGAGGTGCAGGAAATGGATGAGATGCAATCAATCCACTGTGGCAGAGGGGAAGCCATGGTGCAAGAAAAAAAGACCTTTCAGAGGCACCTGTGTCTAATGTTTCATCACCGGAATGAATGCAGTGGAGGTTGTGGAACTGGGAGAAGGAGGGAAAAAGGTACAGGCACAAATGCTGCCAGAGAGCAGAGAACTTGTCCAAGGTTGGCACTCCTGGCAGAAACGAGGCAGTAGTTTAACAATATATAAAAGTCAATATACTGCAGATACTGGAAATCTAAAATAAAAACATCCTGGTTTATGGTATCCAAATACATCATTGACCAGCACTCCCACCTCTTCTCATTCCCTTCAATGTTTGATGGGCTTTCTGCCCTCTGTGGAAGCAGGGCACCCATTCCCTTCTGCACTGTCTGCAGTGCATTAGAAAGAGGACAGACTTGAATATACCTGTTCTCCCCAGACCACTTATTTTATGGCCGGGAGGTTCCAGAAGATTTTCCAGCTCCTGCTGGATCCACAATGCCCAACCCTTTACAAGGGCCAGGCTAACATTAAATAAAGAGAAGTAAGATAAGATCTCTATTAGTCACACATAAATCGAAACACACAGTGAAGTGCATCTTTTCCGTAGAGTGTTCTGGGGTCAGCCCAGAAGTGTCGCCACACTTCCAGCACCAACATAGCATGCCCACAACTTCCTAACCCATATGCCTTTGGAAAGTGGGAGGAAACCAGAGCACCTGGAGGAAACTCATGCAGACATGGGGAGAACGTACAAACTCCTTACAGACAGCGGCCAGAATAGAACCCAGGTCACCTGCACTGTAATAATGTTATGCTAACCACTACACTACCATGCCTATGTAGCTAGTTACTGGCCACCCTGCTGATGCAATAGGTTAATAAACTGCACAGTTAGTTCTGGCTTGCAGTGATACAATTATAATGAGTTAGCAGCACAAATTTGGTTTAGTGCCTCTATTGGAAGGAATAGGAATGAGTTAATCATACATTATGGCATTATGATAACACACCAATTTTTGAGGGCTGTCCACATTAGTTCCTTCCATGTTCTATTAGCACAGTAGCTGTCCACTGCTGATTTCCATCTACTCACAGAACATCATTGTTCTTACACCAACTTGCGGCATTTTACTTTGACTTCAGTGGAAAGGGAAATGAGCCAGATCGTGAAATGTGTGGCCCATGGAGAAAAGTTATAATTAAACCTTTCCTTTTTCACTTTGTCTATGAATGCACAACTCAATGACTTAGCCTGTGTTGAGCCACTTCATTCTATCAGTGATGTGTGCCATTGTTGTGGCAATACAAAATGAGAAATGGAACTGCTCAGCACTCATTCTTCAAGCCAATGCACAAGATGCCAGAGGAAATCAGAGGGTCAGGTAGCATCTGCGGAGGGAAATGGACAGTTGAGGTTTTGGGTCAAGACCCTTCATCTTTGAGTTCCTCAAGCCATGGGAAATAATAGCCAAAATTTCCAGCTTCATTTTGTGCAAGATGGTGTCCTCACAACCTCCTCACGTTATTTTATGTTGCAGTCCTACCAGTTCTGAAGTTGTTGACTCCCACTGGGACCAAGTTCCACTGGAGACTGGAGTGGTTGGGAAGAGTTGATTTTTCATAGCTTGCCTCAGTGGGCATTCTTTATGTGTGAGACCAGACAGGCAAGATGACAATGGAAGAGGGGAGGTTCACAGCATAGCCTGACATCGCATTGACAGCCCAAGGTTTTCAAGTGAGACTTGCTGAGTAGAGCAGGCTGACTTTTGCTTCCTCCCACTGAGGTAGGTGGGAGTGTTTGGAGAGGAGTGCACATACAAACTGTAGCTGTGCCGCTGCAAGCAGATGAATGTTATTGTCCAGGGGCTGACCCTGAGACCTTATTAGGCAGCCTGGATTCCACTAGGTACTGTGGCACTTTGTTCTCAGAAGTTGAAAGGTTTCTGAATCTGATGGAGCACATTTCCATATACAGTACCTTGTGGTCCATTTTAGTGAAGCTTACTTTGATAAATATCATCACTTGACAGATGAATTCACTGATCAACTTGCAAGAGATTGTTTCAGATAGATCAATCACTCAGCTTTGTTTC